>PVJH01006917.1:0-97323 GCA_004026705.1 Nesogale talazaci
ACCTAGTCTATGGGAAGCCTACACATGCAACTTTTTTCAGTATGTTGTAGAAACCCTTTATCAATGAGCACTCAACTTAAAAAAAATCATATGTGGGCCAATTTTCCATGCTGTCATGTAGTTCAAGATTCTTGGTAAGCCCTTCTGCCCAACCTTATTTACTGATAGCCGAAGCCCATTTTCCTCAGCCTATCTTTGAGGACCCTTACTCCCTCCCCTAATTACTGCCTTTATGGTCCTCTTGAGTGGACCTGATTTTCTAGGTTATATTTCACATGGCAGTGTCACTTTGTGACCAGCCCAGATCTCACTTAGTGTGGCTTTATAAACAAAGACTGAATAGGTGAAAATGAAAGAGAAAGATTTTACTTTTCACTAATCCCACAAAGGAGCAAGCCTGGACTAGAGTCATGGAGGCAAGTCACCGGAAAAAGGGGATTTACAGTTTTATACATGTCTCGCAGGAATTAAATTCAAGAGATTATGAGTACATAGCAAATTTCTCAGGAATCACCAGGCATATGGATTAGGTCAAGTTAGGGTTTCTTGGCCAGGAATTGACGTGTCAGAATCTTCTTCTAAAAGTTGTGCAAATTGGTCTGATGATGTCTTTCCGGTGACTTTGTTTCTCTAAGCTTTTGTCATTGTTGTTCCTTCACCAATGGATCAAATGTAGCTCGAGACCTATCCTTTTCGTGCATATTTGAAAGGCACCGCTCAGTTGTGACTGGTACTCATGTGCCGAGATGGAATGCTTTCCCACGGATGCTCAGAAGAAACAGGCTATCAGAAGAGGAAAGAACTCAAAGTGTTATTGATAGGCCATAGGGCGGGAGCCCCAGGGGTGGAGTGGTTATGCCCTGGGCTGCGATCTCCATGCTTGACAGTTTGGACCCACCAGCACCTCTGTGGGAGACAGGCTGGACTCCTTACTCCCATCCACAGTGATGGTCTCAGAGAGCCCCCGGGGGTCACTATGAGTCAGCATTGACTGGATGGCAGTGGCTTTGGGGTTTATGTGAGGTGTGTGTGTCACCATCCTGTGACCCAACCTCTTCTGCCTTCAGAGTAGGCTCATTGGGCAAGCGGTCGAGTTTCCAAAAACACCAGGCTAGGGGAGTTGGAGGGTGGTCTTGAGATTCGGAGAGGGCTGGTTTGAATGAGATTATGGCAAGTTCCGTCTTCTCACATTAGGTCTATTGGAGTCGCTGTGCTCCACCCTTACGCTTTCATCTGTATGTGTCCCTAGGCAAATTATCCCTTCCCAGGAAATCTGCAGAAACTCCATTAAGTTAACCTCTGTTGTTGTAGAGCGCTTTCTCTCTTCATCAACTGAAAGAATTGACTTCTAGAATGCGTGCTATGTCATGGATGTGTTTGGAAAATGTTCCAAACTCCCCGTTGTCTCTTTGTAGGTCAGTGAAGGCAGCCTGTCATCGTTCAGCTTCCCGCTTTCTGGATCCAGCACCTCTGAGTCTGTGGAAAGTACCTCAAAGAGAAATGCATGTAAGATTCCTTTGATATTGGAAGCATGATTTCCTGTTTCGAATTTTGGTCATCCAGACAAAGGATGTTCTATTTGCCTCCGGGCTTTCCTTTCCTCCCTCAAACCACCCCCTATCCCAGCAAGAGTGAAATGGCAGCAACAATTTAGAATGTCATGATGTTGTCTCATGGTGGTTTGTCCCATCCATGCCTACCCCACAAGAGATCCCAGATATTAGATACAGACTTCTTCAATGTGTTCTTACTAAGCAGATGGGCGTTGCTTGATTTTACTTCCCGTCTCTGTTTAACATCACGCCACTACATCAGGAGCTGCCATTAAATGAAACCGTCTTTTCCTTGAAATTTACGGAACGTTTGATTGAGAAAATCAAAATGATCCCCCTGTGTTTTAATTACATGAAATCATGATGCAGAGGGTTTTTGGCTTGGAGCATTGGTTGGGAGTTGTTCAAATGAAAGAAACACACCATATGGCAATCTCTGTTTTCAATGTGACTAATAGTCTAGAAATGTAGGCTCTGAAGTTCATGGATTTTTTTTTTTTAATGCAACCATGACTTTATCCCTCTCAGCTGTGCACATGTGTCTTTCTATCCAGAGCACATTCTGTCCTTGACAGAGTTATATAATCAATGCTTACACTAAGAAGGGCGAGATGGGGTAGAGCAGGCACTGTTCCCATTGAGGAAATCGAATGTTCTTATGTAAGACAACCCTAAACGGATGTAATGGGAACAGTAAGCATCCCTTTCCATTACAAAGCCTGATGCTGAGGAGGTTAAAGCACATGTGTCCTAACTGAAAGGTTGCCAGCTCAGATCCAGCAATTGCTCAAAGGAGGAATATGTTAGCTGTCTGCTCTCATGAAGATGAGACCATTGGAAACTCTGGGAAATTCTGTGTGATTCCCTTATGCAGTTGATAAAAGTCAGAATTGACTCAACCGCAGTGTGTTTGATTTGGGCTCATTTAAAAAATAGAATGAAAAAGAGAATCACCCATGACAGTGAAGTCAATTCTGACTCATAGCTTCCCTGTGTAGTCTTTCTGAGGCTGTAAATCACTAGGGGAACAGAGAACTTCCTCATTTTCCTTTCAGTTAGCAGGTTTGTGCTTAACTGATGTGCTACCAGGAGTCCTTAAAACAGATCAAGGGAAGAAACAAAAATCAAGGAATGCCTTTCAGACACCCAGCTTTGAGTATCAACTAAAAAAAAAAAAACATTTTTTAAATCATTTTATTGGGGGCTCATATAACTCTTATCACAATCCATATATCCATCCCTTGTATGCAAAGCACATTTGTACATTTGTTACCATCATCATTCTCAAAACATTTTCTTTCTACTTAAACCCTTGGTATTAGTTCCTGAGAATCAACTAACGTTTTCATGAATATTAAAAAAAGCTTTAATAATGATATTTTTTAACCTTTCAGTGGCATCTGAAATACAAGGATTAAGAACAGTGGAAATAAAAAAGGTAATGGGAAAGAACACACTATAAACCCCCTTGTCTACAGAGCTATCTTAACAAACATCTTCCTCATGGTTGACTTTCAACTTTCATCCGGGAAAATAGAAATGTATGATGTGCAATGGAAATAGCACAATGCAATTTGCAGTTTGGATGACAGACGCTTGCTAAATGCCCTAACCAATGATAGTCCATGGTTGGCACAACATCATTGTTTGCGTTTTCGGTATTGTCAAAAACTGGCATCCACCTGACCCACACTAAACAACCGTCTTTTGCTGACCGATGGGTGAGCTTCTGCCTTCAGCTGATATTTCCTAGTAACCTTGAGAGTGGCAGGCACAAGAGGGGAAGTCAAAGCAACTGCCGTGTCCTCCGCTTTTCCTCTGTCTGAACACTCTGACGGACCCTCCCTACCATCAGCATTTCACTTCATAGTCCCCACAGCCTCCTGCGAGAGACCTGAGTAGCTCCCATGTGTAAATGTAGGCCCAGTGATTCCCTGAGTGCTGTGGGCCTCTTCCAAGTCCCAGGATGTTTGGCTATGAGGGCCTGGCTTGACCACAGGTGCGTCTGATCCCATAGGTGGGATCTTTTCACTTGATCAGCTGACCTGCTGTTCATCAGTCCTCACATGTTTTGGAGCTAGTGAACCTTGATCTCTGTTACTTTGTAGAGAGAGACCCATTTGCCAAGCTAACAGCCTATCTCAAAATCATGCCTGCTGTGTTCTCAAGTGCCAGTCTCCACTCTCAAACCTAGACCAGACTGAATCATACAGTATTGTGCCTAAGAAAGACAATGTTGGTGAAGAGGGTCACTTTGATCTCGCCGCTCTGCCTGTTCTGTGACAGGGGCCCTCCGACTCGTTGGGAATCAGCATCGCTGGCGGAGTAGGCAGCCCTCTCGGTGACGTTCCGATCTTCATTGCCATGATGCACCCAAACGGGGTTGCAGCTCAGACCCAAAAGCTCAGAGTAAGTTGACTGCTCCTAGCTGCCATCCTAGCGGCTGCAGCAAAACTTCATCGCTAATCCACTTGATGAGTTCAATGTCCTCTGCTTTTCAGTCAGTGAATCCAGTGGCCCCAGGTCTTGCTTTGTTTTGAGTCACGGGGAAAGGAAATGACAAGAAAGGAGGAAATGATATTGCTGTATGCAAATTTTCAAAAAGAAAATGGGAAGATAGAAAGATCGGGTTTTTTTGTTTGTTTTGTTTTTTACTTGTTTTGAAACTCGAGAACAAGCTATCACACACAGGCACACAGGAACAACACAAACTGTTTACAGAATCCCAGTGTGAATTATTTTCTTTATAGTTCATTCATGGGAATACCAATTTAATAAAATGAAAACTATCAGCTAGATGTCATTTCATTATAAAATATTGCTGAATTGTAATGGGATTTGCACTATTGCAGAATGTGTTATAGGTGAAAGCTTATACTCACATACTCTGATGTCATTCAGAGTAGGTCCACCTGGCCCTCACATCTAAGAGGATTCCTTAAAAAGAATTCATTCTCTCTACTATAAAATTGATACAACCCTGTGGCTCAAACAGATCTCTTTACAGAACCGTGGCTCAGTTCATTCTAAACTGAAAATACTTCTTTTTTTCCCCCTTTTGATTTGAAATATCTGGCCGACCTTTAAGAACTGATCCTATACTTAGCACAAGGGTCAGAGGGCCAGATCGTATATCTTGAAGGTTTGGGGAACATCTGGGTCTCCGCTGCAGCTTCTCACCTCTGCTGGGCAGAACAGCGTGGGAGCTGCCAAATGAGTCTGGCTGTGGGCCAACAAAACTTTATTAACCAAAGCCGGCAGTATACTGGATTTGGCCCATGGGCTGTAGTTTGCCAACCCTTGGCTAAAAGTCATGTGTCGTGTTTATACTAATAATGTCCAGAGAAGC
Source organism: Nesogale talazaci (assembly GCA_004026705.1). NCBI lineage: Eukaryota > Metazoa > Chordata > Mammalia > Afrosoricida > Tenrecidae > Nesogale > Nesogale talazaci. Next base: position 4,903 of record PVJH01006917.1, read on the forward strand.
TCTGGTTTCCAAGTAATAGCAATTATTACATTTTTCTTCAGGAGGATATAATGTCTTACCCAGGAGAAGTGACACAAAGGGAAATATGGCTGCCCCTTTCTTTCCCCGCCTCCCCCCCCCCAAATCCTCTGAGGGTGTAGAACTTGAGAGGGATGATTTGTTTACAGTTGCTGTTTCTCTTGACTTCTTTCAATCACTCAGTTCCTTGACTCCAGTTGCCAAGAACAGCATATGACGTGCATGAGGAGGGCTGACAAAATTCTAGGGAAAATGAGATGAAAAGATAATGGATCCCCCTTCCCCATGAACCATTTGAAATCCCCTCAGTGTGATGTGGAAGGTAGAGAAGGGCATGGCTACTCAGCTCAGAACACCCGACTCCCATCACTTTTGGAACCCGTGTCTTCCTGCTGGAGGCCCTAGTGGGACCCTGGTAGACTTTTCCTTCCATTGCCAGGGACCTGTTTCTACCCCATCCCCCACCCCACTCTCCACCCAGTGACTATGATGCTCCATATCGGTTTCCGCAAAGCCTCCGGATGAACACAGATGAGGAAGCAGGTCCTATGGGTCTACTGTCGAAAATCAGCCCAGAAAATCCTGTCGCACACACGGGCCCACTGCCCTGACAGCAGGGGAAGGACAAGGGGCTGGCTTTCTTTCCCTTGGGCATGGGCTCACCACGAGTTGGTCATTAACTCCACTGCTGGCAATGTCACTCCCTGTCCCTTGCAGGTTGGGGACCGGATTGTGACCATTGGTGGCACCTCCACTGAGGGGATGACTCACACCCAAGCCGTGAACTTGCTCAAAAGTGCCCCAGGCTCCATCGAGATGCAGGTCAGCCTTTGCACCAAGTGTTAACTGAAGATAATGGGTAGCTTGAGATCAAAATGAGCTTTGATGTTAGCACCATAAAAGTGATGAAATCTCTTGTCTTATTTCATATAACCCCTTGAGTATCAGTACGACATTAAGAGTTCCATGAGAATGCATGTGAGACTCCCCCCTGCCCCAGCATTGTCTCTTGACCATAGTGTTTCATAGTTGACTCTAAAGGTGGGGGAGGGGGGCGTGTACAAGGGCTTCACAGGACATGATTCATTGCTAGAATTTCCAATGGTAGGTATTTCAAATTAATTTCAAATAATAATTGCCTATGGAACCATGTTTTAAAAGCAGCGAAGGACTGTGTAGAATTGAATTAGTAGAATATGTTTCCTCTCTGTTGATGAGACCTCTGGACTTTGTGAAATGTGTCTCTTTGGTTGGATTTGATGTGAACAGAAAGGACTGCGGTATAATGTATACAGTTTCAATCCAAATGGAAGGAAAATTCTTCTTGAAGGGAAAATGTAGGCATCGCTCCACTTCACCCACATATGGTTTCCTCTTTCTCCTTCCTCCTCCGTCACACAGGTCGTGGCTGGCGGAGAGGTGAGTGTGGTCACCGGTCAGCAACAGGAGCCTGCCCCTTCCTGCGTATCTCTCACAGGCCTGGCCTCAAGCACTATATGCCAGGATGACTTAGGGTAAGCTCATATTTTATGATTTGTGTGCTATTTGTCACAGTGAAAGAAACCTCCCTGACAGTTGTCCCTCGATCTCCCAGGTTCTTAGTGCTCAAACCAGGAGATAAGACAGGATGAATAAAGTCAAGTGCTTCTAATCTGTTAAACAATGATAGGGATTTAGACCATCCCAGAAAGATGATAGATAGACAAAGCTAAGTGACAGCCGATAAATGGATAGACATCAGTGATAGATGATAGAGTAGATGGATACTGATGGGCAGATGGACCGAGAGACAGACAGACATGTGGGCCACTACTCTTGCATCTTCAGCTCTCAGGTTCTTTACAGAACATTTTGGTCCTCATGTCATCACCCTGCATGAACAAAACAAGTAAAACCTGAACTGCCCTTTAAGAAAAATGCCCATGGCTTACTTATTTGTTAAGCATCCTTTGATTGAAAGAAATCAGTTGGCCCATAGCTGGACTGCAAAAGCATCACAAATACAGTGGAAGAGACAAGGAAGGAGCCAGGATAGAATCTGAAAATAAAGTGTGGCAGCCTTGCCTTGGGTAAAGGATGCCGGGTGCCCCACAGTTCCACACTCGACTGCTCACCAAAAGGCTGTGTGGGCACTGCTGCAGCTGGAGCACGGTCGGTTATGCATCAAAATGGATGCAGCAGCAAGGCGTTTGGGCATGGCTGCTACAGGATTGATAGTTTGCTGAGTGTTAGAATAGTGACATTTCTTACTTGTTCCATGACACCCCTGCATGCCAGCCCTGTCACTATAACCAGTTCTAGGAAATGAGCTCTGACACACAACACAAACGTGCTGGGAGCATGTTCACTTAAAGGAACTGCCAATAAGGAACAAAAGTGTCAAGTAGGATTTTATTAGATGATGTGAATTGACAATACTGAACCCAGCAAGTGCTTAACAATTCACAAATCCCCAGGATATCAGGAATAGCTCCAGTGTCAGCATCACAGAGAAGTATGCAAGCCCTAGGTAGATGTCAGGTCATCTACAGGTCACAGATTCTCGGATCTGTCTCTGTGTGTATGGATGTACATTTGTCAGGACTCACATTTGCTTTTCCTGTCTGCAGACCTCCTCAGTGCAAGTCTATCACGCTTGACCGAGGACCGGATGGCTTAGGCTTCAGCATTGTAGGGGGGTACGGCAGTCCTCACGGAGATTTGCCCATTTATGTGAAAACCGTGTTTGCCAAGGTAAGCTTGCTTCTTCTGACCACGTCCCTCCCCCCCCTTTCACACACACACACACACACACACACACACACACACACACACACCATGCATTAACGGTGGTCAGCAGCAGCTGGCTTATTAGTTTATGGCCTGAGGTAATGCCAAATGGTTAACAGTTGATCATTTTCTTCCCAAACTCCCTATGGGTCATTACATATTTTTGGTCCAATTTGAGGCTTAGTTATGTTCAAAGGGAAAGAGGCCCAAATTGAAACTCCATGGGAACTCTCGCCAGTGTTCGCAGAAATATTAATGAACCCAGATTCAGACAGTAAAGCCCATGTACATCCTTTGCCACAAGCTGCACGTGATTGCCGTTTGAAAACGGGACTTTTCACTCTGGGCGAATTGAGAGTGCTAGCCTTTTGTTTTCTGAGCCTGGTTTCTGCTGTGAACTATAAACGACTTCCCGAAAAGTGACGATGGCACACATGCAAGTTCCTAATAGGCCGTTATTGCATGGAATTAAGTAGAAAAGTGATGTTGAAGGGGATCCAACAGTCCTCTCACCTGCACAAAATCAATTACTTATCCACCAGTGAGTCAATTAAAAATAGAAATCATTTCTATTTCTGTCGTCTATCAGTAAGCCAAGGATCCCTGGTGGCTTTGCCAGGGCAATGCCTGGTGGCGTCTGGTTGCTAATCACGAGGTCTCCAAACTCGCCGGCCACTCTGCAGGAAGCAGATGGCGCTTTCTGCTCTCAAAAGGTCTAGAGCTGCAACCCATGGGGCAGTTTTGCTCTGTCTTGCCGGGCTGCTATCAGGGCAGTGACACCTGAGTTGCATCAGTAAACCAGTCTCGTCCTAAAAATGTTATAAAAGAAAAAATAAAAGCTATTGCTGAAATCTGGTGGAAGCTGTTAATCTGGTGGAAGTTGTAACCCATTGTGGAATTAATGTTAATATATTGCTATAGAATTGTTTCAGGAGCCACACAATTGAACTCAGTGTCTTTCCTAAGAAAAACCCCGATCCTCCACTTCTAAGAGTGCAAAGGTGCAAAGTTATGCTTAACCTGTGAGAAGATGGGATATGGCAGCTATACCTCTTATTTTCTGAAAACAACCATCTTTAATTCTACCCAGTCTGTAGGGCTATCTGAACAGCAAGTTAGCTGCAGATTTGGTTCTTTTAAAGCCATTTTGAATAGCACTTGCCAAGGAACAGAAGATTCTTGCTACCCTTTCCTTCCGCCTCGGAACACTTGATTTACGGCATGCTAGTTAGAACATATTTTAAGAATATCATCATTATGAACTCCTCATTAACTTTTCCATATTTAAAATCTTATATTTAATTGCACAGTTGCCTATTATACACAGGCCCTGAGATGGGGCTCCATTTCCAAGGGTAATGTCTGTGGAATCATCTGAGCTATGTAGGGCCCTTCAGGATTGTGAAGGAACCATGTATCTGGGGAAAGCCAAGAACCAAGACCGCTTGAGCAGCCTTTTTCACAGGCCAGGCATGAACAGGCAGTGGGGATTCAATGCAGGACCTCGGTCTCATTCTGCTCTTGACAACATGCAGCTGGGCTGTTGGTCATTGGCTTTTTGCTTCTGCAAACCTGGTTTTGAGGGCCACATCCGCTTGCCGTATAAGACAGAGTCTCTTCCTGTTCACGTCTTATGGCTTCTTTTCATAGCCTCCTTTATAGGATAGAAAGTTCTGGGCTGTATGAAATCATCCCCACGAGGCAGATCTCCCCATCATCTTGATTCGTTTGAGATCCTATCAACTGCTCTGCTGAACGGTCAAATGAAGGAACAAAAAGATCTAACCTACTGACTGCCGAAATCGCTCTCAAATTCGGATGTCAGGGCTGAACTCATTTTTGAAAAAGGCTGTCTGTGTAGGTTCATCCCTGCTTAGCGGCTGTAGCACACCCGGGGAGCCCTGGCAGCCAAGCGTGTGTACGCAGCCACCGAGCAATTTACATTCTTGTTTAGATCTGTGTCTGTTGTGTAACTGCAGGGCAGCATTTTCTGAGAAGTAAACAAGCCGACTTATAATTGCAGGGAGCAGCCTCGGAAGACGGGCGTCTGAAAAGGGGTGACCAGATCATCGCTGTCAATGGGCAGAGTCTTGAGGGGGTCACCCATGAAGAAGCTGTTGCCATCCTGAAGCGGACAAAAGGCAGCGTGACGTTGATGGTTCTCTCCTGAGCCCTTTCCTAATGGATCCTGCCTAATTCTTGGTCAATGTTCTGTGATGTCCAGAGAAGGAAGCCCAACTGGCAGGCACCTTCTCCCCAGCTGGCGCCTATCTCCTCAGTGCCAGAAAGGAAAAAATAAAAATTATTTAAGTTTTTTCTCATATGGACACGGTTTACCTGCAGCTTAGCATTCATTTTTCCTAACCTACATTCAACACAAAGAACTCTTTCATCAGCCAAACGCCATCTTTCCTTGGGGAGATCGTTGACATTTTGTGGTCCAATGGACAAAAATTACTATGTCCTGAGCTGATGAGTAGAGAAAGAAACAAAAAGGTTGCAATTCTAAATCAAGAGAAACAGCTTCAGCAAATTACGGTGGAAAATGACATGATAAAATGAAGAATGAAATCTTGCAGCCCTTTCAAAAAATGTCTGATTTTACCTACCCATTTTCTCTCTGCAGACATCACAAGAAAGGAAGAAACATTTTTTATTAACAGGTTTTAAAATATATATTAAGTATTAACAATTTTTTTAGTATCACAAAAAGAACATCCCTCCACCTCTACTTTGTGCATTTGGTGGTGCACAGCGAAAATTCAAATTTTCGCTGGACTGCAGAATCCCTTTCTAAGACCATGAGTCAGTTGCAAACCCAGGAGCCCACATTCCCGGGTTCTAGAAAGGGAGTACGAGGGACCTTAGGAAGTCCATTTCGGCTGAGCCCTGGTGGCCTCGTGGTTGTGGGCGTGACTGTGCCCCACAGGTTTGGCAGTTCAATTCCAGCAGCAGCTCTCCAGGAGCAAGACTGGGCTTCCTACTCCCACCAGGGTAGTGATGCCACACACACAAAAAGTCCATTTCAAAATTCCATCTTCCTTGTGACACCCCCTCATGTAGCATGCCCATTTGACTCTTTATTTTCAACCTGTCCTAAACTATGTGTGTGTTGTGATCAGATTACAAGAGTAATACGCTATGTGGAAGGGCAGCTGCTCTAAAGAACAGCCATCTCCGAGAAACATGGACGAATCCTGGGCTCATTTCATGCTGGTTCTAACAACCGATACAACACTGAAAAGATGCTAGTGTGCTGTGCAATTGGTTTTCAATTAGTATTAATCTTAATGACAGAGGAACACAATGTGTTAGTAATTATTTTGGTTGCATGCCATTAGTAAATTGATAGAAAAATTAAGGGGATTAACATAACTTGGTTTCATTGCCTTATATTAACATCTTATAATACAATAGTTTAAGACTAAAGGAAACAGATGGAACTGTTTATTGAGACAACTGGTAAGGAATGATCATGTGTTCTTTCCCATTTTAGAGCGTGAAACTCCTACATTAGAATATATAAAGTCACTTTAAATATTATCTATATTTGTAACAGAAGTAGTGTACAGATATTTTATTACAGCATTTTTGTGTAAATGCAGAATTGAAGTGAATAAATAAGAAGTTTCAGACATGCACCAATAAAGAAGCAGGCATATTTTTTGGTGTGTTTATTTTACTAGGGAAATGCTTTATTGTATTGTTCAAGATGTACAATTAAAATTGGTTTTTATCATGTCTAACTGAACATATGGTGTTCATAGTTACTATGAGAGGAGCTTTGGACTACATGATTATGAAAATCTCGATTTTCATATGTCCAGATTTTTTCCATGACTAAAGAGTCACAGGTTTTTCTTGGAACAGAGCAAGGTGAAAACCATTGTAGAAAGAAGATGTCTTCTACTTGTATGTGTTCCTGAGGTTCTTTTAATGCAGAAATAATAGCACAAGTTGCTTTTTTTTCTTCTTCACAAGTTGCTTTCTGAGGGTTGGCAAGAGCTGAAATGTGCTCACATGAAAAATGAAAATTGTTTATGGTAATTAGCAAAAAGTCTGACTAGAGCCCTCAGTGAGGAATTGGGGATTCTTTTTCTAGTCCTGCCATTAATTAGTTAATGAGCATGTGCAGTCCCTCTCTGATTCATTGCTAAAATGGCCTGTCATTTTATCCCAAAGCTTCTAATCTAATTCTAAAATAAAAGAACCAGGTGAGTCGTAGTTATACAAAAGGGGTAATCAAAAAACTGCATTCCCCCCTCCACAATCCAGCACCCCCCAAAATTCAGAGATATGTTCCCTGGCGAGTGATTGTACGAACAGGTTCTTAAAATAATAAAATTCTTTTCAGTATCCCTACTTATCAGTTATTATGCTGATGCTCCCACTTGAAAGGCTACCAAGACCCGTGAACTGATATCTTTTTAAGATGGAACTGGCAGATTTTTACTATATTAAAGAGTGAGTGAGTGACTATGAAACAGTACCCCAGTGAGAACAGCCTGAGCTGTTCTTCAAACACTTTCAATATTCCGAGTCATTCTCTTAATATGTGGCTCTCAAAGAGCCTCGCACGATACATGTTTGTTGAACATAGGAATGACTGCAGGTCATGATTGAGTTCATGGCATTACGTTGCCTCAGTTGCAGCCCTCCTACTAATGGCAGGACTCCCACACGGGCCCATAGAAAATTCAGGAGAAGCCCTTCTCCTGAGTTCCTGGAAATTGACAAAGCCAAGTCCTTGGGGAGTAGAACAGATGGCAGGAAAACAGTTAAAAGTTCGGAAGGAATGGATCCTTTAGAAGCACACATGGGAGAGCAGAGACAAAAAAGTTTGCGTCGGTAAATGTGAGTGTTCTGTGGTGAAGGAAGAAAGTACTTGAATAAAGAGTGTAGAGGAGGACTTGCATCTCACCGTGTCAATGCTGTCTGTGTACTCGCCTCACTGAGGTTGCCCATGGGAGCGTCAGCATGAGTGCTAGCTTGTTAAGTCAAAATGGAGAAGGCATTTCTGGTCATCTTCTTCTCCCCTCTAATGATAGGACTAACAGTACCATGGGTCTAAGTCAGTACAGACTGATGTGTAGCAGCAGGCGAAGCCTGGAGATGCACCATGTCAGTAGACTCCGTAAATCAGCAGGGTGGAGTGGGAAACATTCAAAAATTAGCATTAGTAAAATAGAAGAGCTTTTTTGGTTTTTGTTTTTTTAATTTATCCCAATAGATCTGATGGAGCAAAGGATGCATTTCCCTCCCCCAAGATGCACGAGGAAACTTCAGAAAGTTCGTGGGAAGTGGCATGAGATGATGTTGGAAGTTTCCCAGGAGCTATTGGAAGTCCCGTCATCCTGTACTGAGCTGCCTGAGTGGGCTGTCCAGTTTATTGTTGGTCGTCTGTCTGTCAGCTGTCTGTTGGGAGTGATTTAGTGCCCTCCTTCAGATATCAATCCAAGGGGAGAGAAATATTGAAAGGATGCCTGCAGGGAAACAAGAGTAAATATTTGAGGGGGTTGGGGGGCAGGGAGAGGTCTAGGTGTGGGAATGCCAAAGCTCTCCATAGCCTGGTGTGTTGTTTCAAGCATTCAATATTCTGGAATGCTTTTGATTTGTGCAAAGATGTTCCTCAACTCTGTCTCCTGGGATTTGATGCCATTTAATGGTGAAAGGGAGTAATTTGTAAGGCAGGACTCAGGCCTCCTTTACCTCTGCATGAGAAAGAAAAAAATGTTGGCACTAAAAGAATTTCTAAATGAAAGAGTGAAAACTAGTGGAAGCATATGTTCTTAAAGTGATTTTTATAACTTCATTTTGCAGCCGCTCCAAATTCACTGTTCCATATTGTCCATTTTCATGTAAATTAGGAAAATGTATATGGGATTATGTAACTAAGACTTTTAATTATCCATTTTCATCCAGTACTGGAGGTTTAATGGTTGACGCTTAAAAGGAACTCTCTCGAGGAGGGAAACAAATCTGTGGTAATGATCTCCGAATTGTCTCTCTGAAAATGTTTCTTGAACATTTTCAAGTTTCAAACATTTTCATTTCAAAAAGTGCCATCATCAAAAGACTGCCTCGGGCAATTCTGCAGAGGGAGCTTCAACTTGCTCGCTGTATATCCACCATCCTTTGAGGAGGTTGTTTCACTGGCGAATACTTTGTGATTCTTTCTTTTCCTACCCCCACCCACTTTCTTCTGACCCAAAGACTTTCCAAAGCAAAGATAATTATAATTATCTTCAAAAGTGTATCATTCCATATTTTTAAAGTTAGGGTACTAGCAATTGCTAATTTTAAATCTGAGTCTATGTTGAAATAATTCACATTCAAAGGTCCATTCCCACAACCATGATTAATTTAAAGGTTTTGTACCTTTGCTTGAGAAAATTAGATACTGTATATGTAGACTGTCTATAAAGCATGACCACATGCCCAGAAAGAGTGGTCATATCCTAGAAGGCATGGTAACATAAATATCTTTCTTGAGTCTTAAATTTTTATTTTTGTGTGCTTGTGCAATTGGACTTTTGCTTCTGAGATTGCATTCAATTAACTTTATACCCTGGTTGTTACAATTCCAATTATTTTGCATTCAACCTTCATGGTGTAGTCCATATCCTCATAATTACAGAATATTTTTCTCTAGCATAGACTAATTTTTAATTTAAAAGAGACACTGCATCTAAATAGTTTAAATAGGGAATACTGTCATTTGCCATCACTGTAAGGTAGCTGTGAATGAAAGACTTGTTAATACTTTCCATCAAGGCACCAATAAATACAGACCAAGCCAAGATTCAGAACTCAAGGCCCACTCTCTTTGTTAAGAATGTCCCGGCAAGTGCAGTCAAGCAGTGGACTGCTTTCTGGAAGGCTTGAACTCTGGGTCACCCTACAGGCACCTGGAAAGACAGACCTGGCCTTCTGCGTCTGAGTGGTCACAGCTTGGAAAACTGAATGGAGCGCGAGTGGGCTCACCTGAAGTGGAAACCAGCCTCAGAAGGACTGTTTGCTAGAAAAAGAGATGTGTAAACATGACAACAGAGTCCGGACTCTCAGAAAGCACCCTCTTCGACTGAGTGTCGAAAATGGCTTTCTCATTCTGTTACTCAGGATCCCTGGGGTCTTGTCATAATGCCACCTTTCATGATGATCTTACAATGTGCCCTCCTTTAGCAAAAACAAGGAAATGATCATTTGAAAATCTGGAAGGTGATGTTTGTAGACTTTTTTTTTTAATATGAAAGCAAGTCAGTTAACTGTTCTAAAAGCATTTTCTTCACTGTGGAAGTTGCTTAAGATGTTATTTATAAAATAAGATGATCTCTACAATCAAAATTGGGTCATTCTGTCCAGTGCTTTAGTTTTTGACAGTCTTAGTTTGAAATAAAGGACAAATGACGTAAATTAATAGAGTAAAATTAATGTTGTGGTAATATTAAATAAAGCTAATGCCTCTAGCACCTGGAGGGCTATGCAGATGGCAGGCATACCTAATTATGCTCCCTGCCGCCTTTAAGTATACTGATAAAAATCTCTCAACTGAGTATGAAATATGTTCCTTCTCTGGCTCCAGAAAAGTTTGAATAAGGCAATTCAATACTCAAAAATTACCAGTCTAATATACTTACTTCTTAAAGAACAGAAAATGTAATCCCCGCAAGTTAAATTAAATGATTAAATATTTACCTGATTGTTAAAACAAGTCATTATGGCAGTTGTGGCTATTGTACTTCTTATGAATACTAAAATGGGTCATTCATCCCCACTAGAAAAACATACCTACTCAAATCAGCAAGGAAGTACTTAACTATAGGTTTACATTTTCACTTGATACACATCAGTATAAAAGAGTAGTTTACTAATAGAGCTTTAAGTAAATCAATTGACTTTCTCTAGGTACAAATTTGATCAGTTATCACAAGGATATTTATAAGTTTACTTGATTGTTTTAAGAAACTACAATTAAATGTACAGATTATATGTTTCTCTACAGATATATCCCAGAGACCTTACTGAATTTCCATTAAATGGACTGACTTATGAGTTATCTTTATTTAAAGGACATGACTTCCAATGACCTAGTTTGGATTCAGAATTATTTTTTAAATGCTTTTCAATTATACACACTTACTGTTTTCCTCAGAATCAGAATTATATTTGTTACCTGCATTAAAAGCAACAACAAATGAGGAAAAGTGAAGTGTGATTCTTTGGCAGACATTGTTAGTAGGTGCCATCATGTTGATTTGAACTCAAAGTGAGCCTATGTTCAACAGGACAAACCCTGCCCAGCCCCGTGTCGTCCTCATAGTTGAGTCTGTCGAGGCAATCTGGTCTTCCTCTTTTTGGTTGACTTTCTATACCACATTTCTGCTGTACCACAGATGATGTCCTCTTCCAGGGAATGGGTCTTCCTGATGACATGTCCAAAATCCAGGAAGGAGATCTTGAAATCCTCCTTTCAATGGAGAATTCTGTCTGCACATCTTCCAAGAAAGACTTGCTTGCTCTTCTCACAGTCCATGATGATTCTTCACCAACACCTAAATCAAATGAATCAACTCTGTGGTCCTGCTAATTCCCTGTCCAGCTTTCACATGCATACAGGGCAACTAGCGATACTGTGGCTTGAATCAGGGGCACCTCGGTCCTCACAGTGACACCTTTGCTCCTTCATTGCTTCAAGGAAGATGCGTGCAGCAGCTCTGCCCAATGTTATCCGTTGTTTGATTTCTGAGCCCCTCCCTCCATCGTGTGGGACCGAGTAGAATAAAAAGCCTTAACAACTTCCATCTTTCCCCTGTTTATCATGATATTGTCTATTGGTCTAGTATTGAGAATTTTAGTCTTCTTTAGTTTGGGTTGGAATCCATACTAAAGTCTTTATTCCTAGACCTTCAACAAGTGCATGAAGTCCTCTGGGTTTTCAGCAGAGCTGTCATCAGTATATTGCAGGTTTGAAAGGTGCCTTCTTTCATAACCTGACACTATGTTCTTTCTATAGTTCAGTATCTCAGATTATTTGTTGGGCATAGAGATTAAGTAAATATGGTGAAAGGACCTAACATTGACAAGGATCTAACACCTTTCTTGATCTTAAGCCATTCAATATCCCCTCGTTCTGTTTCAAAGGAAAAGTTAAAGTTGGTCTATGTAAAAGTTCTGATTGAGCACAATTAATCACAAATAGAATTCCTGGGTTCTGTGATGTTATCAAACTTTGAATAGTGCATTCAAAAAACTTTTGCATAGTGAGTAAAGTGCGTATAAATATCTTTCTGATATTCTCTACCTTCAACCACGGGGCATCTGATTTCAGAAATCATATTTCTTATTCCGCATTCTGAATAATCTGGCTTGAATTTCTGTCACCTCCCTATCAATATACTACTACAACTATTTTCCAGTTTTTATTAAAATTTTATTTGCATGAGATATTGTTTGATTTCTCACACTTCCCTGTCACCTGTTTCTAGAATAGGCACAGAGAGGAAGTCCTTCCAGTCAGTTAGCCAGGTAGTTAGCTGTCTTCCAGATATCTTGGCACAGATCAAAGAATGATTCTGGTTCTTCATCAGCTTGGTGAAATATGTTTTTCTCCAATGCTTTTCAATGCTGTTTAGACCATCAGCTGTTGAATATATGCTACCTTTTAAACCATTGAACATCAAAAATTTCTTGTACAATGATTCTATGTATGTCTTCCATTTTCTTTTAATGCTTAATGAATTATTCAATATTTTCCCCATAGAATCCTGCACTATTTTCTTCACTTCTTTCCATTTGAAAATTGAAAATTCTATATATTTTCGGCTCTTTGTGTTTTCTAACTTCAAGTCTTTATACAGTATGATACTTTGTCTTCTCAAGTTGTCCTTTGAAACTTTCTATTAACTGTTTTACTTCATTTAGCCAACTCATGAGGAAGAACAAGTTTCAGAGTCTCTTCTGAGATTCACTTGAAGCCTTTCTTTCTGTTCTGTCTGCATCATGGCATTTTGTTTCTTCGTGTATGATGTTCTTGGTGTCGTCCCACCACTCCTCTGAATTTCTTCAGTCATTAGTGTTCAGTGTGTCAAACATCTACCTGAGGTGGTCTAGAAATCCAGATGGGATATACTCAAGGTTGCATTTTGGCTCCGGTGGACTTTTCTTGAGCTTGCATATTAGCAATTAATGGTCTGGTACAGAGCCAACCCTGGACTCATTTTGACTGATGACATGGATCGTCAGCATTATCGCTTTCCACATGTGAAAGGTCACCATTTATATTCAAGAGACAATATCTGCAAAAAATAAGTCATTGCTTTTCAAAATTTTGCCATGAGATCTCCCGCTTGGTTTCTACCATCAAGGATATTTTCCAATTATCAACCATTTATCTGTTTCGTACTCTCACATTCCAGTCATCTGGTACATCTTAACAGCATGTGTGTTTAATTTCAGATCAAAGGCTTCATCATTGGGTTTAGTGGTTGTGTAGTAGTTATATAATTTGTTATCAATTTGAGATGCTTAAGAGGGAAGGGGTGGAGTTTAGCCTATCAATCAGGTCACAGTTCTATGACCTCAATTGGAGGTGCTACACCAGGATTGATGGGAAGGTTTTCCAATTTCTTAATGTAAAATGTGAATAGGCATTCCTTTCCAAGAGGAACCCTTGGCAGGTAAACTGTTCTGTTCTTTACAGAAGGAAGCACAAAAAGGGGCAACTAAAAGAAATTCAAAAGAAATGAACCCGCCCTACAGTCAAATTCCAGAGAGCCATCACGGGTGCATCTCTTGCTGTAATGGTCAACATGAATCAGAAACCTGACATTAGAAGGGCTCAATGAGATTAGACTATCAGAGCTGCCAAGGAAGCAAAAAAGCAAAGCAAGCATCTAAAAAGATAGAAATGGCTGCTGCTAAGGCTCCCACAAAGGCAGCACCTAAGCAAAAGATTGTGATGCCTGTGAAAGTTTCTGCTTCCAGAGTTGATAGAAAATGCTAAGTTTGCAGATGATACTTTCAAATAAAGATGCAACTATGAAAAAAAATCAAGGTTACATAAAGCTAGTTCTGATAAAATCGTGAATTGCAAGGCTTATTTGTCAAAGAGTATGTAATACCTCATATTAAATTATACCTCAAGGTTCAAAATAAGCCTAGCTCTGCACCTTAGAAAATGCCTCATAAATTCTATAAAAGGGAAGCTAAAGCAAAACTGACTAAAGAGAACTAAGAACTGTGGGATCTCTTTAGTTGATGAAGTGAATATGACACTCCTTTGTATTTTAAATATTTGGTTTGAGAATTATTTAAACCTAGCGGGTTGTTTTCTTGCCAGTCTAAGTCCTAGAGCTTACACAATAATCAAGTGCCTAAGATTCAAAGTAGATGGCAAATTACATAATGTTCACTATTCCCACAATCCCTCCTCCACAAAACCCCTGATTTAAATTGAGTAGGGCAGGGAAATAACCCCTCTTTTGGGCACAATATCATAAGAAAGAAAGAAAGTGAGCTGAGCCCCAGTGGTGTAGTGGTTGTGCGCGGGACTGCAGCCCACTGGGATGGAGGTTCAATTCCTGCTCCTAGGAGCTAAGGCTGGGCCTCCTACTCCCACCACCTGAGGGCAGTGATACCTAAAAAAATAATAATAAATAAATTAGAAAAAGAAAGAAAGCATAAGAAAACAGCTTAGTATAATAAACAGCCTTCAGAAAAGAAGATCTTTTTGTCAGACAGACAGATGTCTCTTTTCTTCCATGTTAGACATCGGTTCTCAAATGGGTTGAGCCTAAATGAATTGGGAAAATGTGGATAGACATTTCACTTACACTGGTCATTAGTCCTCAGGGGAGCCAGCCTCTAACACATCATCACAGGTCCAGTAGGCGGAATTGCACAGTGATAATAAGTAAAGATAATAGTAAATTCAGAGAAATTATAGAGTCAGACACATTTTATGGCAGCATGCTCACCTCCTGGTCTGCCATGATCTCAACAGCGAGGTCCACGCACAGCACAGGCAGAAAGTCAGGGGCCGGAGAGTTGGGGCACTCAAGTTTATTGCTAACCAAGGTTTATATCTACTTAGATGTAGTTATGGGTCCAGAACACACATCACAGGGATGGGCTATACTATAGGCATACACATTATAGGAAGGGGATGTACACTAGGCATAAATGTAACAGCAGGGGGAAGAGGTAAGGGCATACATGTGACAAGAAGGGGCCAGACTAGGGGTATACATATGACAAGAAAGGCAGATCCTAGATTCATGATGGTGGCCTAACCTTGGCCACTCTTGGGTGGGCTTCATTTCCCTGGGCTCCTACAAGGAAGTAGTCTAATACTATCCTTAACAGAAGGGAGTGGGTCCTACTTAGGGTGGAACAGGCTATACAGTCTGATTGCTCTAGATGGCTGATAGCCCTTAGGGAGAATAACCCCTGACCTGCTTCTGGTGACCTCCAAGTGTATAGTCACTTGCCATGTGTAGAAAGTACCTTCAATTTGGCATATATTGGGGGGAGACAACTTAGGAGAAATCATTCTGTTCCCCACAGCTAATGTTATTGCAATTATTACTGCTTAAAGAGTTAAGTAAAGAAAGTTTGATGTCAGGGAGAATTTCTTCGAAAACATGATCACATATAATGTGAAAAAGAAGCTTCAAAGTCTGATGACCTGACTCTAAAAGTTCAACTTTGTGCAACTTAAGTTAGGACTGGAGACGGAAACTCCAGTTTGGGATGTTAAGGTTCCCTCTGGATGTGATATAAGTATAGTCCTTCTTATAACTAGCAAACAGACAGCTAGTACCAACTCCAAAACCATACTCACTGCCTGGTGGGGACCGTGACTCCAAGCAGCTCTACAAGACAGAGTTACAGTCTTTCTCCCAAAGAGCTGATGGTGGTTAAAAACTGCTGACTTCGCAGTTAGCAGCCCAGCACATAACCCCTTTGCCAGCAGGAATCCTTGGCGACTGGAATGGGTCAGTTTCCTTTCCAGGGGTGCATATTGAGTGGATACAAAGAAGACCTCAATGAGATAGATTGACACCGTGGCTGTGACAGGGATCATGAGCAGAGCCAGCCCAGGTGTGAGACTGGTGCTTGCTCTTACTCTGTTGCGCATAGGGTCACTGGAAGTCAGAATTAGCTTGATGGAAGCTGGTGTCAACCGCACGCACATGAGAAAATGGGTAAAAGTCATTGGCAAGTATTCTTGGAGTAGCCATGGGCTCTAGTTGTTTTTTTTTTTTTAATCTTGTGGGCCATAGTTATTTTTTTTATGACATATCTGAACATGATTTTGCTGCTTAAGAGGCTTATCTAGCTTCTCAACTTATAAAATTTTCTAAAAAGTTATTGTCAGAAGAAGTTTGTCTCTCCATACTGGGATTTTAAATATTGGAGCGGTTAGAAATGTTGTGAGAGAATCTGGATAGGGTTTGGGATAAAAACAAATTTGAGGCATAGTGGGAGGTATAATTGTATTCGGAACCCTTCTATAGACAGACACTTAGTTTAAATCCATTTCTCTATAGAAATAATATTTTCCTATCTTCTGAAATTTTATAGTAAAATATATATAATGACTGTGAAGGTCCTAACCATTGGCAGCTTTTATTAACCTCTTAAACACACATTTATACATGTGTCACCTTGCAATTACCCTCATACCTATCTACCCAGAGGAACTGAAAGCAGGATCTCACATAAACACACACACCCCAATACTCACAGCAGCATTATTCACAAAAGATAGAAATAACCCAAGGGTCTTTTTACAGATGAGCGTGTAAGCAAAATGTGACATGCATAATGGAATCTGATACATTCTACAGGAAGAGTGGAGCAGGCTGAGTCCCGGTGGCTTAAGTGGTGGAGTGTGGGACTGCAGCCCACGGGCTTGGTAGTTCAAATCCACTGGCGGTTCTCAGGAGTAGCGTTGGATAGCTCCCATGACCACCAGAGGGCAATGATGCCCCCCCCAAAAAAAAAGAAGAGTGGAGCATAGGAAAACAATACGAATATGCTAAGTGAAATACATTATTTACAGAAGAGCAACTATTCTGATTCCATTATACAACACATCTGGAATACATTATTTACAGAAGAGCAACTATTCTGATTCCATTATACAACACATCTGGAATACATTATTTCACTGAGGCCAGCAGTGGATTAGTGGTTCTCAAGAGCTGAGGAGAAAGGAGTGTTTTAGGGACCTATTGCTCAATGGGTACTAAGGTGCTCTTTGACATGATGAAAAGGTTGGGAAGAGAGATAATGGTGATGGTGGTTCAGCATGGTGACTGTAGTTGATGTCACTGAAATGTCCAGGTAAACATGGTGAACAGCACACTAATCACCAACTGTTATATGGATTAATGACCACATTTTAAAAATTATAACTTAATAAATAAGTGAACCTTAAGTATAACACAAAGCTTTTCATGGACTAGATCTGAATATATATTTTGTTATGTTCATGTTACATAGCTCCAGAAATGAAACCTTCCTTTCTATATAATACTAATGGGTACTGCCTAATTCAACTTTTTCCCAACAGCTTGAGGTGGTACATAATTTTTGCAGTGTAACATTTCTGAAATATTCACAATAAATATATTAAAGAGTAGCCACCTTTCCTGCCAGCAGGAACTTTGCACCACACTCACAGTCACTGCATCTTTGACACTTTATAAAGCACGTCAACTTACAGCAGGTGATTGCACTATGTTACTGTATTTTCATCTAGATTATGAACTCTGTTGCAAAACTGGAAAGAATATTAGTATAGGGTAATGCTCATCAGTGGACGTGAGGAAGAGGGAAAAAACTTATAGGGAGGAAAGAGACGGGAGGACATTGGCTACTTTAACAGAAGCTATTCTCAAGCAAAGTAAGTTAAGATTCAACTATTGGATATGAAAGTAGAATATGAATGTTTTCAAAGTCAATGGAAAAGAAAAGGGGTGGGAGAGTGAATTTGACAATTCGAATTTCTAGACAAAAGAAGTTATAAAATCTCACATATAAGTACTAAGAGTTTCATACAGAATTACTAAATAATGACTGAATTGTTGAGTGTAAATAAAGGAGTGAGAGAATCAGGTTTGGACAGATGTGCAAATCAATGAAAAAGAAACTAAGAATGCTGAACTTCCAAATTGGAAGGATTTGGGTTCTAGTGGTGGGGGTAGGGGGTCGGCAATATTAGGTTGACCTTCTGTCTCATTTTCTTCTTTCTTTTCTTTTAATCATTTTATTCTTTTAATCATTTTAATCATTTTATGATCTTTTAATCATTTATTCTTACAGATCTTACAACAATCCATAATTCAAGACCTTCCCTTACTTTTGAACATCTCTTTTAACTCAAGTTTGAGATAATGGAACTAAAGAACACTGACAAATCATGGATTTTTTCCCTTAACTTTCATATGAAATAAAAGTAAATAAAGGTGTGAGATACCCAGAGTGGATAGGGCAGTACTTAATGACTGTTTATCCCCCCTGCAGACGTCACCATAATTAAGTGGATGGTTTCCATGGCAGCATATGGGGTCTGGATAGATCCTGGCAATATATAGTTTTAACATTTCTAAACTGTGAATTACTCTTAATCAACTGGAACTACTCCCTAAGATCATCTTTATAATAAAAGAGTAAAATAACATGTATATTTTCTTTAACCCTTGCACCTTTTTCAATCTATCCACCTTCAACCATATGTCAAATGAGGGTAGGAGTTTTTGGGAAAACAATAAACCTTCAGAAGAATCAGCTTATTTGTCGGTCTTAACATTGACCTAGGTAGTATGAATAATAATCAAATCACCTACTCCAATGGTACCATTTGGTACCAGAAAGAGAAGAGCATATTTCCTTTGTCCTTGAGTCACGAACTATCTGAAATCCCTGAGAAGCATGATGGCAGATGGTATGAGACAGAAAAGTGAAATAAAGCCAAAATCTAGATATTTCAGATGAAATTAGTGTTCTGGATTAAATTATTAAGTAAATTGACTCAATCTTCCAGGTGTTTCTGTGGTATAAACTTGGCTTGAAGTATAAGGTATAGGCAAACACACACACACACACACACACACACACACATACATACATACACACTCAGCTTTGAATATTATATTCTAAGTTGATCACCAGATTGTTTTATATCCTGGGAAACATGTTTTTTTAACCTTAATTTTGTATGAACACTTCAAACAGTCGATATTTTCCAGAAATTAATGATTGATTCAAGGGTCAGTGCTTTTAAGGTCATTGTTCCTGAACTTCCCCTCTCTACTCTTCTTCCTCAACAAATACTGCCTGTTTGTGATACTGCTAAATAGTTTTTCCCCAATCTTTGTACTGGAAGAGCCACCTCCACCTTGAACTCTGTGTCCATAATAAAGGAAAGTAGAGCTCATGTGAAATAGATTTCATTCCTAACCTGGACCCAAGAAGAAGAATATTCCTTCAAGGCAAAGTGAAACTTTGTCTCCTGTACTTTGTGCACATAATCAGAGCGACCAACCCCTGGGGAAAAGGACATCATGCTTGGTAAAATAGTGGGTCGGTAAGAAGGATACTTTCCCTTCATCACATTTGAATTTTGCTATCATCATCTTTGGATCCCAGAGGCTGGTGTGCTTCTTACATGTGGACTTAGTTGAGGCCTCCTGTAGCAGACGGCTTGTTTGAATTCAAGCCTTGAAGACCCCTCCCCCCCCCCACACACACACACACTATTCCAATTGATAGCCAGGCATCATCTGCTTTCTGCACCACACTTTGCTGTAGCACTCTTATCTTTAGTGAAGGTACAGCCTTTCTCACTGAGCTCAAATATGGCAGCTGGGGTGAGGATGGCACAGAACTGGGCAGTGTTTTGTTCTGTTGCACGTGAGGTCCTAGGGCACCTAACAAGAATGAACATATTTTGTTAAATAGCAATAACCATGTAGGTCTTAAAAGCAAATATTGGTGCACCAATTACACAAAGTTAAAGAGTTTTGTTTTATGTCAAAGTTATATGAATACAAATATGCTAATAATCCTAAATCTTCACTGGGAATAGAATGATACTTCCCAAGTAGATGACAACACAAGTGTCCGGAGAGATTCTAATTCCAAGGGATAGATACTTCAGGCAAAACTCTATCACATTTGACTTGGTCCTGATTGAATTCTTTAGAGATATGCTTTCTTTCCTAACAGATTTTGAGGTTCTAGGCAGAAAGATGGGTCCTCATGTATTGTTTCACCTCCCTAAAGGTAGCAGACTATATTACATAGCGGGTCATAAGACTTTTTGAGAGAGAGAGAGAGAGAGAGAGAGAGAGAGAGAGAAAGAATGAGATATTTTCTTTTCCCTAAAGAAACTGGACAGGATTCGAAAACAAGGAACAAAAAGAGAATGTATTTATTGTTATGGTATCAAGAAGAATGAACTGAGTGTGACCATGGAGGGAAAGAGGAGTATCTGCATCTTCCAAGCAACAGCAGGAAGTGCGGGGCTGGAGGGGGAATCTTGGATCAGCTGTAGGCCCACTCATCAAGCCACAGCCAAATAATTTTGAAAATAAATAAACAACTGTGTTGATATTGGAAGCATAGGTACAAGAGCACAAAGGCACAGGTAGATAGCTAGTCCTTTCATGGTAATAAAGCAACATAAATACATCCAAGTTGTCTGTTCTTACAGGGCAAGTTCTAGCATGGGATCTATTTATATATTTCTATTGTGTATCAGCTCATTACATTTGAAAAAATCATGGCCCATACACTATGAGCTAAGCTTGCTCTCATTCCAAAACTAATACTAAATAACAGTACTTGAAATCCTAATAAAACATTTTCCAGATTAAATAAGATTGTTTAAAACTTTTTAAAAACATTAGGTCTATCCTATTTGTTATAAATTAGCTAGTTTCAAAGTGGTCAAGAAACTGGTAACACTGGTAACACTCCAACTGAAATGAAGTAGTTTTCTTTTGAATACGCTTATCTGAAAACTATTTTTATTAAGAAGCCAAAACTGTTATTTTTGATGGTCCTCTTACTTCAGTAGAAAGGAACTGGCCCAGCATTGTCCTTATAGGTTTGTTATTTGGGTAAAGAAGATGAATAGATAAGTAGCTAAGAGTTATTAATTTATTGAACTGTATTTTCAAAAGTTCAGGTACTAGACTATTAAAGTACACAGTCATCAACAAATACAAATTTCCAGCTGGAGATTACCCAAAAGATCTTTTAAATTACACTCTTTGGGTGTATAGAGGAGGAAGCTTGCGGTGATCAGTTTGCTTAGGGGGTAGCAATGCCAGGAGGGTAGGGAGAAGGCCGAACAGGAAACTGATTGCAATGATTGACACATAACCAGCTCTACCTCCCCCCACCCTCAGGGGGTCGAACAACAGAAACCATGGGGAAAAAGAGACAGCGTTCGGTGTAAGATATAATTATAATTTTTAATTTATCAAGGGGACACATGGGGGGAGGGAGGGAGGAGGGGTAGAGGAACTTATACCAAGGGCTCAATAGAAAGTAAATGTTTAGAAATAATGATGGTAACATATGTACAAATGCACTTAATACAATTGATGTGTAGATTGTTGTGGCAGTCATGTGCTTATGTTAATTTTATGATTGAAATGTAGGGGTGGTGTCTAGCCTGTTAATCTGGAGATAGCTATTGAGTAGCCAATGAGGCCTCTCTGTGGGCATGGCTTTCTCCTGAGACTTCTGGGAAATCTCGCAATATTTCCCTGGAAAAGATGAGAAGCTATCTTCCCCGGTTGTTAGGAGTTAGTTCTCAGAGACGATGAATCACAGACAAGAGAAGATGGCAGCATCTGAGAATATGGAGGAGTCAGAGGAGAGGCCACCCGGCTTTGCACTGATGGAGTCAGACCTCTGAAGCTGGGGCGGCCACATGGAGACCTCTGCCAGCAATGAGTTGCTTCTGCCACCACGGAATGCTGCTGATGGACCCTGAGCCCTGGAGGCAAGGAGCCATGGGGAGACCCCTCTCAGCGCTGGGACTCTGCACCCACTGGCCTATGACTTCGTGAGTCGGAAGGAGACTTTATATACTGATATTGAGCATATGGGTTAATATTGGACTTTGGACTTTGAACTGGACGGGGCTGGGATGCTTTCTCAATGTTCCATTCCTTTTGTATATAAACCCTCTCCTTATATCCACATGCGTGTCTATGAAATTTGTTCCTGTAGTCTACCCGGACTAGCACAATTGTTATAAGAGCTGTAAGAGCCCCCAGTAAATGGATCCTTTAATTAAAAATCAACCACTGCAATGGAGCTGATTCCAACGCCTAGGGGAACCATATAGAGTTCTGAGACTTTGCAAATTGTAAAAGAAGCAGATAGCCCCACCTTCTCCTGAGTATGACTGGTGGGTTTGAACCCCTGGCCATGTAATGAGCAACTTGCTAAGAAAATATTACAGTTCACTCTGTTTCTTAAATCATATCTGTATATTGGAGCTAATTTGAGTTTTATATACCCTCCCTCATGAAAATGTTAAGCAAGTCCCCTTACCAATTTATTATCATGCCAGCTAATAAATATTTAAATAATACATAGAACCAGGGCTAAACAAAACTACTGTATTTTGTGGAGCATAAGACACACCTGATCATAAGACATACCCAGTTTTTAGAGCAGGAAAGCTAGGAAAAAATATTCAGAACCCCACAATACCAGTACACTAATGTGTTCTGGATACCACACCTTTGGACCAGAAGATGCACTCTTGTTTTTCCTCCCACTTCAGGGACAAAAAAGTGTGTCTTATGGTCTGAAAAATATAAATAACTTGTTGACTTTTTTGTTCACCTTTGATAACAGGTCCCTGCTACATGAACTTGATTAAATAGTTACATATGTATAATAACCACTACATTGTTAGGCAATAACATCGAACCATTTTGGCATAAGTTAGTATTTTGTGCAAAGTAATTTGCATATGCACAGTCCATTGAAATGTAAATGACCATACCTAGGGGCTTTGGAGTTGCTTCTGATGCAAAGTGACCCAGTGGACAACAGGAAAAAACCCTATCCTCACAATTATTCTTATGTTTGAGCCCTTTTATTGCAGTCCCTGTTCCAATCCATCTTGTTCAGTGACTTCCTCTTTGTCATCACCCTTTGCTTTACCAGCTTGCTGTCCTTCGGCAGGGACTAGTCTCCTGGCAGCATGTCCAAAACACATGGCCCAAAGCCTCACCCCTTGCTTTTAAGGAGCATTCTGGCTGTACTTCTTCCAAGACAGATTTGTAGGTTCTTTTGGCAGCATATGGTACTTTCAATATTCTTTGCCAACATCATAATTCAAACACATGGTGTTTGAATTTTTCTTCAGTCTTCCTTATTCAACGTCCAACTTTTACATACATATGAGGCCATTGAAAATATATCATATTTCTCAGAGCATAAGATGCACTTTTCCCCCCACAAAAGCGGATGCAGAAATGAGGCCACATCTTCTGGTATGAAGGAGTGGTACCCCAGAACATTTTGGTATACTGGTATTATTTGGTTTGGAATATTTTTTTCTTGGGTTCCTGCTCTAAAATCTGGGTGTGTCTTATGGTCAGGTGCATCTTATGGTCCAAAAAATATGTCCCAGGACTTGGGTCAGGCACATCTTCGTCCTCAGAGTAACACGCTTGCTTTCCACCACTTGAAAGAGGTCTTGTGAAGCAGATTTATGTGAAGGAGTGCATTGGAAAAACAACTGTAAGACACATGACTAGAGGGATATGAATTACACATTGATAAATTTGGATTAATAAGGAGTATCATTAAACTGTCTTAAGTGTGCCTTTAAACGGTGCAATTCCCACTTAAAGGAAACATTGAGAAATACAATCAGCACACAAATTTTAGAGCCATGATAAATAAATGTTACAGATGGGAAAGCCTTACACCATATAGAAACAGGGGAGTCCTCTCCGGCACACCGGCAGGCAGGCGGGACCTAGTCTGTGCACCACAGATGGTGCAACAGTGACACCTCGGGGCCAGATGGCTCCGACTCCCTGAGTTTTCAAAGTGTTTACAAGAGATGGAGGCAACCGGGACCTTATGGATATGCTGATGGAAACTCCGCTTTTGAATTTTAGCGGAGGGAAAAAAACATTCCAGTAAGGTCTCCGTCATCCCGATTCTGTGTTTGGTGTGCTTTCTTCCTGAGTTGAAACAAATGAAAATTTAAGGGCCAAATGATAACTTCACTACAGATAACATCAAAGTGGCTCTTCCTTCTACTGAAGGAGCCCTGATGATGCTGTGAGTTTCTTGTTGGGCTGCTAAATGCAAGGTCTGTGGTTCAAACCCACCAGGAGAGGCTTACAGGGTGTTGTTAATGACTTGATGGTGGTGGGTTGTTGTTAAATCTGGTCTACTTTACTTCTTAAATGATTAAAGGCTTCTCTAATTGATAGTATAATATATATGTAGATAATATATATGTAGAGTCATATATATATGTGTGTGTGTGTGTATGTATAAAAAATAAACACAGGGCTCTGGTAGTAAAGTGATTAAGCTCTTAGCTGCTGGCCCCAAAGTCCAAGGTTCAAACCTACCTGCTGCTCCCTGAGGAAACAATGCAGCAGTCTCCTTCAATAAAGGTCACGCCCTTGGAAGTGCTTTGACCAGTTCAACTCCGTCCTGTCACCATGAGTGGGAAATGACTTGATGGCGAAGGCTCTGGTTACTGAGACTACATAAAATCCTGGAAGCTGCTTAATTACTTTCTGGAATCCAACCACTAGAGAGCAGTCGTGTCCAAGCTACAGGTATGTTTTCTTTCACAGCCCCTTTCTCACTTGTCTCTCCTCAGCCCCTTTCTTATTTTGAGTGGTTACATGGACTCTTAGGAAAGAGGGCTCTTTTCAAATTTCCACTTTCTCCGAAATCTTTACAAATGTGGCAAGTAGGCAGTTCCCCAATTAGAATCAGCTCTGTTCCTAAACCTGCCTGTAAGTCTGATTTGCCCACGCTTTAGAACCTGGTTACTGGGTAGGGGCCATGGTAGCAGCATGGATACGAGTTGGGCTGCTAACTACAAGGTGAGCAGTTTGAAACCACCACTCATTCCTTGGGAGAAAGATGAGGCTTTCTACTCCTATAAAAAGTTACCGTTTCAGAAACAGACTGGGGCAGGCCTACCCTCTCCTGTGGGGTCACGATGAGTTGGAATCAATTGGATGGCAGGGAGTTTGGGTAACTTACTGGGTTAAAAATTAAACTGCTAGTCTTTTCTTTCAGGGGCGGGGCATCACTGCCGTCTGGTGGGAGTGGGAGACCCAGCCTTGCTCCTGGAGAGCTGCTGCTGGATTTCAACCACCAAGCCAGTGGGCCGCAGTCCCACACTCAACTGTTACGCCACCGGGGCTCAGCCTGAACTGCTAAGTCTTAAGGCTAGTCACTGTGTGAGAAAGATGAAGCTCTACCCTGTAACAGTTACCGTCTTGGAAATCCACAGGGACACTTCTAACCTGTCCAATAAGATTGCTATGAATCAGAATTGACGTACTAGCAATGTGTTTTTGTGGGTTTTAAAAAAGCATTTTATTGGAGGCTCATACAACTCTTATCACAAGCAATACATACGTCTATTGTATGCAAACCACATTTGTACATTTGTTGCCATCATCATTCTCGAAACATCCTCCTTCTACTTAGGCCCTTGGTATCAACTCCTCATATTTCCCCTCCCTCCCCACTACCCTCCCTCATAAGCCCTTGATAATTTACAAATTATCGTTATTTTGCCTTTATATATTACCCAATATCTCCCTTCACCCTCTTCCCTGTTGTCTGTACCCCACGGAGAAGATTATATGCAGATCCCTGCAATTGGTTCCCCCTTTCTACGTCACCTTCCCTCCACCCTCCCAGTATCACCACTCTCACCACTGCTCCTGAAGGGATCATCTATTCCGAATTCTCTATGTTTCTGGCTCCTATCCATACCAGTGTACATCCCCTGATCTAGCCAGACTTGTAAGATAGAATCGGGGTCATGATAGTTGGGGTGGGGGAGCATTTAAGAACTAGAGGAAAGTGGCATATTTCATCATTGTTACACTGTACCCTGACTGACTCATCTCCTCCCCACGGTCCTTCTGTAAGGGGGTGTCGCTCCACCTACAGGAGGGCATTTGATCCCTAGTCTGTACTCCTCCTCATTTATAATGATATAACTTTTAGTTCTTTGGTGCCAGGTTTTTGTATTTTATACATAAGTCAGAACCAAGAAGTAGGGTTTGTGCCTGAGGTCAGTGGGTCAAAAGTTTGTCTTTGTTTATAGTGGTTTACCTTTTATGCAGAATTTTGTTTTAAAGAAACACTTCCAGTTACACTAAAATAGTCTTACCAGAATAGTTCAGCAACATCGTGTTCTGATGCATGGTGCATAGCACTCATTGCTGCAGTCCACAGGAGTGGTGAATATTCCTTGGACCCCAGACTGCAGGGTTCAGGGCTGAGAGGAGACAAGTTTAGGCTAAGTCTGGGCCAAAGACAGTCAGACTCCCAATCTGGTCTGGGTCACTGAAGCTGTCTGGGCTAGTTGGTACACAGAAAAGGTAGGTCCATGGCTATCGCCTCTTGCTAGCCACACCTGTAATAAAGGTGTGGAGTTTCTTCCTGGCACCTGTGCCCAGAGCACCACCATCACCTCCTGAGTTGATTCAAGGTGGTACCATCGAAGGATCAGGTAGGCGTACAAGGGTCCCACTGGGTGCTTAGGAATGTGTCAGGAGTGAAGTGAGATGCTCCCCAGCTCTTTCCTGTGTAAACTCTTTGAGCTTACGCTATAGGAAAGATGCAGGATTGGGTCTTAACGGGGGGTTGCTCGGTTCTTAAGTCAGGCATTTTGCAACCGAGGGATTGGGTAAACACATTTTTCTAGAACTGTTTCTATTAAGATCGTCTCTTTCTTTTTTCAAGTGAATGTTTACAGGGTGAAAAAGAATGATGACCCACTGGCTGTTCTGCCAATGTTGGATAGATAACATCAAACAGTAAAATAATTTTCATTTACACTTGTCAATTCTTAGGAAAAGTTTCAAATTTTTAAAAGGTCAACTGAAGGTGGGGAAATTGAAAAAAAAAAAGTAAGGTGGGAAAATATAACACTAGCCAGGCCAGATTCTTGTATTCTAAATGAAGAACACGAAAGAATAGCATCATGAAGCTTTTGATAGTACCTGACTTTGTACTAGTATCATCATTGGATATGCTTGCTGTGATTAACTATGAAAAGCTGAGCGGTTTGTGATTGGCAGCTCATTTTAAGGTTGGCAGAGCTCATCTGGTGGTTTCCTCCTTGAAATGAACTGACAGAGGGCACACAAAACTGCACAGCATCCATTGGAAAGATGGCCAAGATTGTGTAATGTTCTGTTGCACACAGCCTCATTCAGAGTCGAAACCAACTGAAGGGACCTAGCAACTCAAGGGACAAAATATTTTTCTTATTTTTTTTTTAAACAAAATATTTTTGTTGAGAGATTTTTAAAGCAAACTCTGAGATTGTGAGATCATTGTAGGTAACCGAGTGCTCCCAAAACGGTGCGGGCAATTATCGCCCTTGGTCTTACATTTTTCCCACAGTCCACATGTGCCGTCTTGTAACCCGCACAAATAGCATTGGTACTTGGCCCCTCCGGCACAAATTCACTTTGGGGATTTGTAATGGATTTCCTTCTGGGTGTGGCCTGGGGTCTGATGAACCACTTCCCGGAAGGCTTTGCAACAGAAGACTTTTAGACATGTAAAAAAAAAAAAAAAAGACGTTCTGGCTCCATTGAACTTCTCCTTGGTGTGTAAGTCTGTTATTACTCAGGAAATGTTGATTTGACATCAACTCTTCTCAGTGAACAACAAGAACGTGATCATCAGGAGATAGTGTCCTGGTATCGTGCAATCAATAGTCACGCTTTAGCAGACTCCTTGGGAGACAGCTGCAGTAGACACATGTTTCTGAAAAACAACAACGAGTACCCACTGGCACTCCAAGTTTCCATCCAAGATATTACCTTTATCTCCACAAGGCAGAAGAGAGATCAAAGCAGTTGTTAGGTGCTCTAGAGCCCATTCCTGTTCGTTGCCAGCCTCTGTTCACAGAAGGAAGCCCGGCCCTGTCCTGTGTCATTCTCTCAATTGTTCCTATGTCTGAGTCCATTGCTGGGACCACGGCATCAGTCCATCTCCTCCATCCCTTCGTACACGGCCCAGGATGTCCTTCTCTAGGAACTAGTCTCTTTTGACAACATGTTCAAGTTATTTGAGAAGAAGTATCACCATCCTGGCCTCTGAGGAGCATTTTGGCTGTACTTC
Source organism: Nesogale talazaci (assembly GCA_004026705.1). NCBI lineage: Eukaryota > Metazoa > Chordata > Mammalia > Afrosoricida > Tenrecidae > Nesogale > Nesogale talazaci. Next base: position 33,088 of record PVJH01006917.1, read on the forward strand.
TTGCAAGACAGGTTGGTTTTGTTTTTTGGCCGTCCATGGGACTTTTGTTATTCTTTGCCTGCACTCTAATGGAAATGCATCTGTTTGCCTTCAGTCTTCTTTACTCCATGTCCACATTGTGAACAATGAATGTCACATGCATATGAAGTAGTGGGAAATACCATGGCTTGAGTCGGGCATATCTTAATCCTCCAAGCAATGTCCTCACTTTGCCCCACTCTAAAGGGGTCCGTGCCGCAGATTTGCCCAAAGCCAGGCAGCCTTTGAGCTCCTGGCTGCTGCTCCCATGAGTGTTGGATCCAAGCAAGAGGAAACCCTTGATGGCTTCGTTCTTGGGATTTTGGGTATGAAGACCTGCATTTGGAAAGGTCCATTTCCAGGATAGGAACATTCCAGAGCTCTTGTTTATGGGGCATGGACATTGTCCAATAAGAGTCAGATATTTTCATTCGACAGTTTCTCCTGAGGATCTGCTTCAAAGAGATCACAGCTTTGAGAACCCAATGGAGGGCAGTCTGGCTCTGTCCACAGAGGTCGTTATGGGTTGGAATTCTTTTTTGTGGTGGTGATGTGTGAGATTATATTTAAGAGGTATTTGATACTGTAAAACTAGAAAGAATATGAGCTCGGTTTTCCCAGAGTTCAATCCAGTTCAACTGACATTCCAACTTGTACTGCTTTGCCAAGATTCCCTCTGTTGGAACTGGAGGCCAGCCTGCCCTGTGGAGAGTAACAATTCATCCACTTCCGGTGGGGCCAGGTGGAGCCACCCAGCAAATCTGTTATCTGTTACGTTGGGTGGGCTCCAACACGTTAGTGTTCTGCACAAGGCTCTGATTTCGTCCTCAGCCATTATTTATGGGGCGCTTGTGATAACATGTTTCTCACACAAACATACACACCTTGTGAAATAGAATACCCAAGCATACGTGCATGGGAACCACTGCCACCACTTTAGAGATGCAGCAAAGAAGCCCTAGATAATTAAGTAATTGGTGCAAGGTCACGCAGTTTGAATGGGGGCAGGGTGAGCATCAAAACCACATCTTTTGATTTCATGTTCATTCTTCTTTAGGCTATAACCGTAGTTCCTTCTCAAGGGAGAAAAAAAAGCTCTATAACCTGGACTAAATCATAGCTTGAAAGGCAGGTTAAAGAGTCATTGTTAACAAATGGAAACAATTACATGAATCCCTGATAAGCCTTCTCGCACCTCCAGACACGACCCTGCCCTCAACCACATCATTACAGCTTGGAATGCAACTGTCCTGCTCCAGCATTTACACAGGAAGGTTGCAGCATGATTTGTGCCTAATAAGTGCCAATGATACTGTAGCTATTTTGTAGAGCCACAAAACAAGTTCTAGCAACCCTGATCTTTATCGGCTTCGGCTGAAAAGGCTGAATGCTGGAATGAGGAGGTTACATTTTAATCTCAGTTATATAAATAATTGTTGTGAAAGCAAGTTGGCGCATCTCTAGAAGATTTGTTTTTTTTCCACTTTGATGCCTATTAGTTCTCTCTCTCTTTTTAAAACCCAAGGCAGATCTGAGCTACATTGCTATAGAAAAGGATGCAGATCTCACTATTGAATGGATGCTCTGATTAGAATGTTTTGTGGAGTTCTTGGCTGGAATTTCTTTAAACGCTTGCTTTTAATAAGATATGATATACCTTTGATACATGACTTGTAGGTGTGTCCTTTGATAAGTTTGACAAAGGTATATGGTGATTATTTACTGCATCCATCAAAGTTCCATTGCATCTCTTTTAAATCAGGTCCTCCTTCCTTAATCTCTATCTCTGGCCACAGACCACTGACATGCCCCCTGTCCCTATAAATGCATAGGGGTTCCCTCTTTCTTAGAATTCCCTATTTATAAAACCATGTAAATTATATCCATTCTGTGTTGGCTTCTATTGATCAGTATGGAGTTTCTGAGATCACCTATGGTATATGGATGTTATGATAGTGCTTTCCTGAGTAATATTGCATAGTTGGGATATCCTCTGATTTGCACCCCTTGTGGAAAGGATGATCTTTCTCCCCACTGAATTGCCTTCATGCATTTTGTGGAAAACCATTTCATTGACTTATGTTTCCATCTATACCCTCATGTCATGTTATTGTCATTATCTAGCTTCAATATAAGCTTTGAGATCTCACAGTGTTAGAGTATTTACCTATTAGAAGTAAAAATTCCAAGAAAGGTTCATGAAAAAAGTTTTTATATGGACTAAACACTTTTTTTGCCTCTAAAACTCGGAAAATTTATTTTATGGATTGTATGGGAAGTATACAGCTAACTTTATCAGAAACTATCAAAATCTTCCAAAGCAGTGGTACCATTTTATAGTCTCACCATTACAGTTAGTGAGTTTCTGATCATCGTCACCTGCACTTGGTCTTGTCTATCTTTTTAATTTTAATCTTTCTATTAATAATCCCGGGGGGGGGGGTAGAAAAGAAAAGAATCCCAGATTCATCTTTCTTAGAATATAACCAGAATGCTGCTGAGAAGCAAGGATGAAAAGACTTCATGTGACATGCTTTAGACATGTTATAAAGGGAGAACAATCCCTGGAAAAGGACATCATATTTGGTGAAGCAGACGGTTAGCAGAAAAGAAGAAGATTCTCTACAAGATGGATTGACGGAGTGACTGTACCAATGGGCTCAAACTAACAATAACTACAAGGACAGCATGGGACCATGCCATGTTGCATACCATTGGGCATAGTCTTGCTTTGGATCTGACCTGACTTGAAAACATCGAAAAGCAACAAGAGGAACCCTGGTTGTGCTGTCAGGTAAGAGTCTGATTGCTAGCCTTCAGGTTGGTAGTTGGTACAGACACACTATCTGTTCCATAGCGGAAAGATGAACCTATCTGTTCCGGTAAAGATTTATACCCATAGAACATTTATATGGCTCACTTTGAGTCAGAGTTGAATTCATGACAGTGGGTTTCAGGTTTCTGGTTAATAGGTACGTAGTATGTTTCCACTGAGGTTTTATTTTCAGTTCTCTAATGAAGAATGTTGCTGAGTAGCTTGTCATATGCTTACCTGATATTTTTATATCTTCTCTTGTGAAATCTATCTCCAAATCTTTTGCCTATTTTTAAATTGACTTCATTATCATTATCATTGAATGTATTGAGACTTTAAATAGTTCATCTCGTCTGTGGCTTTCTCTTCATTCTATCTCCAAAGTCTCCCCAAAAATGGAGCTGTTGATTTTGATGGACTTCAATGAACAACTTGTTCCTTTATGAATCATGCATTTAGTGTGTATATCAAAACTTTCTGCCAAACTCAGGCTCACAAACATTTTCTTTCTTCTTTTCTTCTTCTGAGTGCTCAATGATCTTGTATTTTTCAAGTAGGCCTATAATTGACTTGGAGATACTTTTTGTTTGTTTGTGTAAGCTATACTTCAAAGGTTTTTGGTTTTGATTTCTGCCAATAGGTCATTGCTTCAGCACCCTTGTGGAAAGGATGATCTTTTGCCCCACTGAATAGTCTTTGTGCATTTTGTGGGAAACCACTTCCCTGACTTATGTTTCCATCTATACTCTCATGCCACAGTATGGTCATTATCTGGATGCAATATAAGCTTTGAGGCCTCACAGTATTAATCTTCTTACTTTGGCCTTATTTTCAAAAATTTTGCTTTTTGTTTTTATTTTGCCTATTCCTGGCCTTTTCCTTGTAGTTGTTTGTAGCTATATGCACCCTATCTCAGACTGAATTTTTCTTCAGGATAGATCTGATGATCTCAATGAAAGAAACACTGTTTCTCTTCAATCGATAACTCATGGCATATCACACCATGTGACTGTCCAATTGGAAATAGGTAATGTCCGGGCTCTTCCTCACACAAGCCCAGGAGGTCATGCTTCAAGCAATCCATTTCATCTGAACCATTTATGGTTCAAATAGTTTTGTTATTATGATTAGGTGCGATTGAGTTCTTTCTGACTCACAGTTGATCAATGTACAATGAAACAAGGCACTGCCAACCTGGTCCATCTTCACCATAGTTTCCCTATTTGACCTCATTGTTGGAGTTGCTGTGTCAGTGCATCTCATTGAAAATATCTCCTGGTTTGTGGACTCTCTACTTTACCAAGCATGATCTCTTCCTTTGGGGACAGGTTTCTCCTGCTAACATGTCCAAAGTATGTGAGATAAAGTCATGCCATCTCAGGGGCCTTCTGACTGTACTTAGCTTGAGACAGATTTGTGTGTGTTACTGGCAATTCAAGGTTAATTTTGATATGCTTTAGTGATGCCATAAGTCAAAACCATAACTTCTTATGCACCATTCTTTATTCATTGTTCAGTTTTCACATACATATAAATAAAGGAAAATACCCTGGCTTGGTTCAAGTGCATCTTACTCTTCAACTTCTTAATAGTTTAAAGAAATCTTGTGCTGCAGATTTGTCCAGGGCAAGGCATCTTTCAGTTCTGCATTGCTACTTCCATAACTGTGGACTGTGGATACAATCCACATGCCAATGTCATTTTTCCTTCAAGTTACCATGGTTTTCTTTATTTGTCCAGTTGTGAGGATTTGGAATTTCTGTACACTGAGTTGTAATCCACACTACAATTACCAGCACTTAAGTCTTCCTCCTTTTCAGTAAACAAGATGTGTCATCAGAATATTGCAGGTAGTCGATTTCACTGTATTGCCACTTAGATAATCATGTCCTCTGTGAATGAGAAAAGAAGTTGATTTGATGTTCCCTTTCTAAATTAAAGATAAATTACAAAGGAGTGGGAATTCTAGAACAGTCTTGTGCTCATGTAAAACCTGTACAGATATGAAGAAACAATCATTAATTTTAAAAAGGGGAATCATTCAAACAGAGCAAGAGCATCATGTGTGGTTTCGAATCAAGAGAGTCAGGTGACAGGCATTGTCTCCTTTCCCCATTTGTATTCAATCCATACACTGAGCAGATGACTTGAGAGGCTGGACTCTATGAAGAAGAGCGTAGCAGCAGGGTTGGAGTAAGACTCATTAACAATATGTGATACACAGATGATACGATTCCATTTGCCGAAAGTGAAGATAATTTGATGCACTCGCTGTTGAAGACAACAAAAATATCACTACTGGACCAACTAGCAGCATCAAGAAAGCTCTAGAAAATGCTGATGTTGTCAAGAATTTTAATTTCCTTGAATCTACAATGCTCATAGATGCCGAAGTCAAAAAGAAATAAAAAAATATTGTTACTGCCTTGGGTAGATCTGCTGCAAAAGGCCTCTTTAAAGCATCAAATAGCAAAGATGTCACTTTGATGACTAATGTGTCCCCGATCATGGTGTTTTACCATTGCCTCAGAAACAAGGGGGCGTCCAACAGTTCTTGGTAAAATGAAATGAAATGATAAGGGAGCTTGTTGACAAAGCGAAGTGGCTTGTACATATGAGAGCTGGACAGTGACACGGGAGGAGTGGGAAGTAATGGGGCGACTCAGAAGCTATCACGGACTGCCAGTGAATGAACCCACTTCCTTTAGAAAAGCTACTGTCAGAGTGGTTCTTCAAACGAGGGTAGTGAGTCTTCATCTCACTTACTCTGCACTGCTAGAAGAAAAGGCCAGTTGCTCCAGGGGACTATGACAGTAGATAGAGCCGATGACCAGGGAGCAAGAGAAAGACACAAACAGGGGTGGACTGACACAGTGACTGCAATAGCGGGGTCCAGCATGAGAACAGTTAAGAGGAATGCACAGGGAAGAGCAATGGTTCGGGCCATTACACGGGGTTGTTATGAACTGGAACTGAGTCGATGACATCCTCAGCAAAAGCAATCTGGAGAATACCTGTCTTCTCCAGGCCAGAAGGTGTTGGTCGGCAGCTCCAACGACGGCGTTCAACAATTATGTAGTGAGAGCGTGTATCTTTCTCTTGTTTAAAATCTTAGAAGGAAGTAATTCAGTCCCATAGTACCTGATGAGCTTTTGATTTCTGTGAATGCCTTTTTCATTCAAGTTGAAGATATTCTCAGTTGGCTGATGAATTTTTAAATTTTTCAAATAGCTTTTGTGTCTTTTGATTTCATAGGTGATATTTGATGTTTCAGTTTGTTAACTGGTGTGACATAGATGGAATTTCAAGTGTTCAACCAAACTGACAGTCCTGGAAAAAAATCTTCATTTGGTATTAATGTATTTTAGTTTTTATGACATTAAACAATTTGAATTGGTAAAATTCTATATCTATATTTATAGGGAATTCAGTTTCCTTTATTCCAATGTCTTTGGTTTTGATAGCAGGGAAATACGTTTCTCAAAGTATTTGAGAGGGATTCCCTTCTTTTCCATAGTGTCAAAGAGATTCTGGGGAATTTGTATTACTTTTTTCCTTATGTGTCTGTTAGAGTTTATCAGTGAATTCATCTGACCCTGCAATTTTCTTTGTAGCAAGGTTTTGAACCATAAATCCAATTTATTTCATAGATACTGGACTGTTTAGGTCTTATCTTCATTGTTAAGCTAATCTTGGGAACTGGCCTCTTTCAAAGACCTTTAAGTTTTCACCTCACTTATCAAATATATTGGCAATATATTGTTCATAATTTCTCCCAATTATCCTTTTATTCGGCTACTTGTATAGAGATTCCACTCTCCTGAGTCTTAAAATTGTTCATTTCTGGTTGGTCTGTCTAAATGTGTACCAATTTATTGATATCTTTTAAAACCTGGTTTTGGGGGGAGGCATCACTGGTCTCTGGTGGTTGTGGGAGCTACCCAGCCTTGCTCCTGAGAGCTGCTGCTGGATTTGAACCGCCAAAACTGTGGGCCACGGTCCTGCACTCAACCACTACACCACTGGTTAAAACCTGATTTTTTTATTGATTTTTTTCTTTTTTTACTTTGTGATTGATTTCTATCATTTTTTCCTCTTCCATTTACTTTGTATTTAATCTATATTTCCTTTGTTATTTAAGGTAGAAGCTAAGGTCATTGATTTGGTACCATTTTTCTATTCTAATATCAAGACATGATGTTGTACCTTTCTCTTTAATACTGCTTTTGCTTTCTTTTTGTATCATTTAAATGTATACATAGTTCTACTTAATATCATTATTAGTTATTTCCTACAACTAATTTTATTATTTTAGTTGTTAATAGAATTACTCTTTAACTTATTATAGTCTACCATGAATTCATATCATAGCACTTTATTTATGATACAAACCATCTATTACTATGCTTCTCCTTGTGCTAATGTTTTTATACATTTTAGTTTTAAATATGATGAAGTATAAACTCTACACTACAGTATTGTTAGGCTGTCAATTATCTTTAAAAGAATAACTAGAAGTAAATCTCATATGTAACCATATAGTTATTACCCCCTTTGCACTTTATCCCCCCAACCTTTTTTTCCCTTTAGACCTATGCTTTCAATTTCCCTCTGTTCAAATGATTTCCTTTAATATCCCTTATGGTATGGATCTGTTTTCGTATACCTATAAAATGCTTATTTTCTCTTCTTTTCAGTGAGGTATTTATATTGGGTATACAATTATAGGTTAACAGATTAATTTTCTCTCTGCACTTTGAAGATTTTATTTCACTTGTATTTCACTTGCATTATTTTCTTTTTTTAAATTAATTAATTAATTAATTTATTTTTGGGCATCACTGCTCTCCGGTGGTGGGAGTAGGAGGCCCAGCCCCACTGCTGGAATTGAACCTCTGTCCCAGTGGGCCGCAGTCCCGTGCACAACCACTACGCCACCGGGGCTCAGCCCCCACTTGCATTATTTTCAATAAAAAAGCTATTGTCCAGAACAAGCAATCATATTGCTGTGGACAAGGGGGAGGGCAGAGAGGAAACCCAAAGTCCATTTGTAGACAATTGAACAGCCCCTCACAGAAGGGTCATAAGGAAGGAACAAGCCAGTCAGGGTGCAGCACTGGCATGAACAAAACAGAATATTACTGTATCTCTTTAATGTTTCCTCCCCTACCACTATCATCACCCCAATTCTACCTCACAAATCCATCTAGACCAGAGAGGAGTGCACTGGTACAAAGAAGAGCTTGAGAACACAGGGAGTCCTGGACAGACAAACCTTTCAGGACCAATAATGAGAGTAGTGATACCATGTGGTGGGGGGGGGGAGAGAAAAGGGGAACCAATCTTAATGATTGACACCCCCAGAGGAGTGAGCAGCAGAAAAGTAGGTGAAGGGAGATAATGGTCAGTATAAGATATGAAAATAATAATAATTTCTAAGTTATCAAGCGTTTGTGATGGAGGGAAGGAGGAAGGGAGAAATAAGGAGCTGATATCAAGGGCTCAAGTAGAAAGAAAATGCTTTGGAAATGGTGATGGCAACATATGTACAAATGTCCCTGATACAGTGGATGAATGGGTTGTTACAGGAGCCCCCAATAAAATGATTAAATAATAAAAAAGAAATCTACTGTCATCCTTTTATTTATTTCTGTGTACAAAATTTTTCCTCCCACACCCCCACTTCCCACTACTATCTTTAAGGTTTTTCTTTTTTACTGGTTTTGAGAAATATGATTATGAAAACTTCTTGATGAAGTTTTCCTCTTGTGTGAGGGGCTCCTGGGTCTGCAGCTTACAAGGTCTAAGTGACAAAATAATCACTGCCATTGAGTCAATGCTGACTCACAGCGGCCTCAGAGGACAAAGTAGGACAAGGTGTAAATTTCTGAGAATGTAGGACCCCCTCATCTAACTTTTTGAGCCACTGTTTATTTTCTTTTCCTTCCTGGTACAGACTTTTCTTTCCGGGAAATAGTTTACAAGCATATTGGATGCTTGGATGTATTCCTTAGTGTGGCAGTCATGTACTTATGTTAATTTTATGATTGAAATGTAGGGGTGGAGTCTAGCCTGTTAATCTAGAGATAGCCATTGAGTAGCCAATGAGGCCTCTATGTGGGCATGGCTTTCTCCTGAGGCTTCTGGGAAATCTTGCGATATTTCCCTTGTGAAGATGACAAGCTATCTTCTCCAATTGTTGGGAGTTAGTCTCAAAGGCAATTCTTCACGGAAAAGACAAGATGGCAGCGTCCGGGGAGCCGGAGGAGCCAGCAGAGAGACCACACAGCTTTGCCTTGATGGACCCAGACCCCTGAAGCTGGAGCGGCATGCTGTTGATGGACCCTGAGCCCTGGAAGCGAGGAGCCATGGGGAGACTCCTGCCAGAGCCAGAATTCTGCACCCACTGACCTGTGACTTCGTGAGTCGGAGGGAGACTTTGTAGACTGATTTCGGACATATGGGTTAATATCAGACTTATGACTTTATACTGGTCTGGATTGGGATGCCTTCTTAGTGTCATATTCCTTTTGTATATAAACCCTTTCCATATATCCATATGCATGTCTTTCAAATGTGTTCCTCTAGTCTGCCCAGACTAACACACTAGTTTACAGATATTCTTTGAAGTTTTAAAAGTTTTCACTTCTCTCTGTGTCCATTCAGAGATGTTTCTATTGAGCGACTAATCTTCTCATTATTAAAAACGTTTCCTGTTACTGTACCTGGGAAATTTGGATTAATGCCAAGCATTGTAGATTTTATTATGTGAGGTGCTGGATATTTTTGTTTGTTTGTTTTTGTGTTTTTTTTTTGGGGGGGGGGCATCACTGCTCTCTGGTGGTGGGAGCTGGATATTTTTTGTTTTCTATAAATATCCTTGAACTTTATTTGGACACACACTTAAACTACTCAGAACCAGAAAGATCCTTTCAGGTCTTGCTTTATACAGTGGTTTTAGGAAGAGTCAGAGCAGTACCCAATCTAGTGTCAATTATTTTTGTCTCTGTGCTTTCCTCAATGCCCCATGAGTCATGAGGGCTCTCCTATGGCTAGTGGCTACAAGAACCCTGCGCAGGCTGGAGTGAACGCCAACTGCTATTACCTTTCATCTTTTTAGGTGATTCCACAACCTCAAGTAATTTTCTCACACAGGTACATTGCGTATTGCTCACCTAACATGCTGTGGGGACTTCCTGCAGATGCCAGAGTTTCTGTGTAACCCTTTTCTCTCAATTCTGTCTCTAAAAACTTACAATTGGGCCTGCTCCCAGATTTTGCTTACTTTAATGCTTTCTCTTTATTTTAAGCGATTCTTTGTGTGATTCTTTATTTTAAGTGATATTTTTAATGATTCTTTGTGTACACATTTAACATTGTAATCTTCATTCAGCACTTCAAGGATAACATTCCATTTTATCCAATATGTAACGTGTCCATTTTTAAAAAATATTCTATGCTGTCCCACACACCATCAATGAGATTCCACTAAGTGAGAAGATTTTTTTTTGGAACCTACCCAACACAAGCATGACACAAAGACCTCCATGGCCAGATGTCATTTTCATTCTTCAAAAACCAGGTTGGAAAAAAAAAAACAGGTGGAATCAAATGGGGTCTTCTTTACTGCTCCTGGGGAAAAAGAGACTAAGTTTTTCATTGCACCTCACACTCTCTGTCACAGCTTGTGCTTCAGACAACCAGAGGCATGCACTGGTATCGGTCTTTGTTTAATTAATCCGTTTGATTAATCCGTTTCTAAATCACCTGTCTGAAGTCTTTCTGGGTGAAGACTTAAAAGACACTCTAGGGCAACTTAAAATATTGAAGGTGTGGCTATATTTGAGCAGTCTTTGAGAAAGGGAAGTTTTTGTGAATAAAAGCTATGTAAGCTTGGCCCGCAGGCCATGCTAAGCAGTTGGGAAAATCCCCCCAAAATTGCTTTTACATGTAATTTATCTTCCTATAATAATCAAAGCATTATTTGTATTCTATACAAAAACAATGTCAGATGCATATTATACATTCATTTTTTAATGTGGGAATGTTGTTCTCTTCCCAGGAAAGAAATTCTTTTTCTTCTCTTTCCATAACATTAACTTTATCACATGTCTGCCTTTGCCACCATATCCCTTCTGCACCCTTATTCCTTCCTTTTCTTCTATGTTCCTGCTGGTGTGTCTTCTTAAAGGAAAAAGTGAATGTTTATGACAGAGTTTAGTAAACAACTGAAAGCTAGAAATGGCACAGAAAGAGACAGAGAAAGCAGCAGATAAAGAGTATTTATGAAGAGTGAAAAAAATTGCCATAGGCTCTATAAAAATTGTGGTTAAACATGGGTATCTTTAAACAAATCAGTCATGATTAACTTTTTCATATGAAATGTATCCAAATATGAGCTACAAAGCTTCAGAAAACCTGGAATTGCTATCACTTTGGTAAATTTAGCCTTCGAGAATTAGAAATACTAGGAACCACTGAAGAATTGGTACCTCTTATCCCCTAGGTTTCTTATAATAATCACTTAAATCTGATCTAAGAGACTTCCAAAGACAAGTTAGCCTCCTCTAATGGCTGTTCCCTTTGTCCAGTCTATCTCCCACCTAACATGAAAAGTCGGAGGTTAATTGCTCCATAGTTCAGATGTTCATCTGTGTGTCACCATAACCATTCAGCTATGGAAACACACACAGGGTCTGGGAAAGAGGAGTTGAGTTTTAAGTGATACTTAAAGACCTGGTTGAAATTGGACACCCCCTTACAGGGGAGTTATGGGGAGGAGGCGGGCCAGTCAAAGTATAGTGAGGTAGTGATGAAGCATATAACTTTCCTCTAGTTCCTGAAGGTTTCCTCCCTCCCAACTGTCATGGTCTCAACTCTACCTTACAAATCTAGCTGGACTGGAGAAGGTACACTAGTGGAGATGGGAACTGGAGATACCGGGAACCCAGGACAGATGAGCCCCTTGGGTCAATGGTGAGATTGCAGTTACAGGATGAGTGGAGAAAAGGTGGGGTAGAGAGAGGGAGCCAACAACAAGGATCAACACATAACCTCCTATCTGGAGGACAGACATCAGAGGAGTGGGCGAGGGGAGATGTTGGCCAGTGTAAGATATGGCAAAACAATAATGATCTATAAAGTATTGAGGGTTGGTGGGGGAGGGGGGAGCAAGGACAGAGGGGAAAGGATAAGAAGCTGATAGCAAGGGCCCAAGTGGCAAAACGGATATGTAGAGAATGATAACGGCAGCGGGCATGTGAAGGTGCTTGACACCATATATGTATTTGTGTATTGTGAAAAGTGATGTATGAGCCCCCAATAAAATGATTTTTTAAAAAAAGACCTGGCCGAAGCATACATCAGTTCACTCTTACAATGTTTCTTCAACATGGCAGAGGGACACTTATAGGGATAAGTTCTTAGGTAAAGATATGACAAAGAGAGTATCCTAAAGGCAATGAACTGCAAGACATGGTTAGATAAGAGAGCCTAGCGATTAGGAAGCAATGCTTTGTAAAAATCTGGGTGGAGGATGTCAAGGAACATGCTTTCTTGGTAAGCCCACATCTTTTGATTCCATAAGTCCAAGTGGTGAACATAAAATCAGCTTAACGACTGTAGGCAAAAGTGAAGCCATCTTTGAGGGCAAGTTTACCTCTCTGCAAAAGATATGTTACTGTGGATTGTCATGGCCCCTGCAGTGAATTTGTTCATAGTTTGTTTGTTTTTTCACTTTTGTCTGACCCTCCATGGTCTGAAGGACAGTGAACTGGCCCCCTGTTATAAAAAGTTTGAGGACCCATGCTCCTAGGCAGTCAGTGCAGCACTGAAGAGGAGTGGCATGCCAGCCTTCTCAATTCACTTGTAGGTAGTTCTTGTAATGCCCTTTGTTGAATTTCTACAGTAAAATAATTCAATTCTCTGCTCTCTCAGTTTCCTTCCAGTCTCTTTCCATTCTCCGTAAGCACTCATGGTGCACAGGAAAAAGACCTTGGCTGGTCAAGGATCCCTGATCAGAGTTCCCATTTTTCCGAAATGTATTTGGTCAGGCAAGTCAACTTAGAACCCTAGATACAAGGCTCACTGGTCAAGTCAAGTAACAGGACCTGATCATCTGCAATACTCCTTTCAGAATTCTTGATTTACAGCCTGGGTCCTTCTCAATCCTTTTATCCTAGTCTAGTTGCCCACAGAAGAGGAAATCCTGTTTTGAAACGACAGTAGAATTCATTGAACATGAATTCCCCAGGGGGTAAGGGAAATGGGCCAGGCTATTTCTACCAGCATGTGGCATTTTGTCCTTGGCAAGAAAAAGAAGCTGCCAGACTAAGTTTAAATATTCTCCTTCCCTGATATAGTATTAATTAAATGAGCTTAATTGTTACTGCCACCTTAAGCACACAAAACTGAGGTGCAGAGGGCCCAGAGAGCAGGTAGCTGATGATAAGAACCAGAAATGTGAGGGGTTGAATCCTGATTTTAGCATGTTTTTTCAAGCATTGTTGTTATCCTTTTTAGAGAACGGAGCTGATGCTGAGGACCTTAGAGAGTGGGTTGCAGCTAGGTCTGGTTGGAACATCCCTGCTTCCAATGAGACCGGCAGTTACCCACGGTGACTGAGGCGGAGTGAGAACCGCACATAAGCCCCTTTCAAAGGAAAACCGGCACATCTACTCCCACTTTCCTAACAGGTTTTCTCAATCTTCAATAAGTTTCTGCTAGCTGGGAATGAATGTCTGAATTTAGGCTTTAAAAATGCCCCCCCACCCCAATCTGTATAATTACTGTTTTTTTCCTGCAGCCTTTCAAAATACTATAATTAACAGATTGGCAGATAACCCATATAACTGCAGTTAAGGCAAATATAGTATGCAGCTGTCTTTGCATTAAGTGATTAAATCAAATAGCATAGTTTTGAAGTACATTTATAAAGCATAAATTTACCTCCTGGCAAAACTGTCTTAAGTAACACACCCTACACCATCTGTTCTCTCAGTATTAATACCATATTTCCCAGGACTATAGCTATGGAGAGCAGTGTTACCAGCTGTGCAGAATCAAGAGGTGCTCAGGGGCCCTTCAGAGTACTCAGCAACTTTTGGACCAGCTCAAAGACACTCTCAGTGATTGTCCATCTCATGCATGCATGCACACACATGTTCACATACCTGCATATGTACACACATGTGCACGTGCATGCCCACCTCAAGACGCAGATAATTCCATGGCCACTTTCCAGAAAGAGACAATATTGCTGGTCTGAATTTAAATGCCTTCATTTGTGTCATCATTTCATTTAATAATTAAATCAACAGATGCATGCATATTCAGGACTGCTGTGTGTTAGGCTAGAGACTAGGTACCTAGAATCCAGTGTTGAGCAGTGTCAGCCCTGATCCCTCGGCAAGTACAGTTGAGCACAGAGGCTTTGTTGAGTAGACCAACTGCAACAGATGGTGATGGTTTGAAGGGCCAATGGAAAACCCAGCCAAGGGTCACCTGATTGAGGGTCTGTTCAGTAGAAAGTTTGACTTTATTTGTGACAGAAGAATATGTCCATTGCCTTTCTATAAATCAGTCAATGAAAATGGCTCAACTGTCAAAAGATATATTTATAACTCCATAACTCACCATGTGCCTCGGTCAACCCAGTGGACACAGTAAGAAAAGATTCTCACTGGAAAAGAAAATGGAGGTTGGCAGGGAATTAAAATGTTAATGTGTGTCAACTGGCCTGTTGGGCAGGGTTTCAGAGAGTGTCAGCACATTTAGAAGCCTGTTTGAGTTTCACAGAGCAATGGCTTCAACACTGATTGCAAACTATAATCACCTGGGAGACCTTTCCAATTCTCCATGTCTGGTTTTACCTGAGAGCCATCAGATTAGAAAATCAGGAAATGGGGTGAAAGACTCCATTTTTTAAGTGTTTGAAGTAATTTTAATGAGAACTATCATGTAACCATGTGTCCCTGAATGACACAGATGAGTAAATGCATCGCTACTAAACAAAGGTTGGCAGTTCAAAATCAGTCAGAGGCATCTTGAAAGAAAAGCCTGGTCTCAGCTATTGACAAGAGTATGGAGTGGTGTTCTACTCTGTAACACATAGGTCACCATGAGTCAGACTCAACTGGATGTCAACAGAAAGAAATCTGGCAAGAAGCGGGGCTTGAACTCAACATGGTCTCTGAACCTGCCAATGTCCAATATGCAGCCATTTCCATTGAAGTTAATTACAACAAAATCAAATCACCCTGTATGATTGAGCCAATTCCAACTCTGAGAATCCTTTTAGAGGGTTCCCAAGATGCTAAATCTTTATAGGGGACCGGAAACCTCGTTTCACCCCAGGAGCAACTGGGTGAATCCAATGGCTAACCCATCAGTTGGCGATCCAGGGTGTAACCCACTGTACCACTGACCAAACACTCACTGCCAACAAGTCAATTATGACTCAGAGAGAAAGTGTAAGGCAGAGTAGAACTGACCCTCGGGGCTTCTGAACCTATAACTCTCTCTACGATGCAGAATATCAAACCATTCTCCCAAAGAGCAACGAGTGGACTGGAACTGCTAACCTTGCAGTGAGCAGCCCAACTCATAACTCACTATGCCGTCAGACCGCTCTGCCATGCCACCAGGATTTCGTAAGTTAATGACAACGAGATCAAATCAAAATTCAATTTCTCGCTCACCCGATCACATTTGGAGCACTCACTAGGCAATCAGTACTGACATGTGGATGGCACAACCCATTTTTCTTCTTAGCCACGAATTCTGCTGGGCAGAGCTGATCTTGATGGATGAAGAAGGACGTAGCCAACAATAGGAGTGAGACCGTGGAATCAGCAGAGGTCTTCACAGCCATCGGCGGCAATGAGTAAGACCCAGCTGAGAGCACAGGAAGGATCTCAGGAGAAAGGATGCCAGCAGGCGGCAGAAGGCGCAGACCCGAATGCTGGAGAATCGGGTCAGGAGGCTTAGGTTTGAAGCAACAGAAAACAGGGAAGAGTCATTCTTCGGGGTGTGAGAAAGTGATAGACGGAAAACAGTTGAATGAAAGAGAATGACATGCAAGAATGAGGACAGGACGGAGGAGAGTGGCTGGAAGCTAGGAAGCCAGCTCTCCAACTCCCCTCTTCCGTGCTGGTTTGAATGTTAAAATGCAAGCCTCAGTGAAAGAGCTAGTCATCCACAGTCACCACGTTTCCAGTTTGGACTGAGATGTGACACCAAAACTAATTCCAACTTTCCCAACGCTAATAGATTTAAGCCTGTCCATTTTAGGACTTACAGACTCATATTTTACAATGGGGAGGGCTTGCAGACTCCATCCTCGCTGTATGTGGATGCCCCCTGTTCTCACTGCTGACTCAAGGCAGACATACCACTCTAGACTCTACAGCCATGGTTTTTTGTTTGTTTGTTTGTTTGTTAAGTTTTCACCCTGGTGGCTGTTTTAGCAATTGCTGTTATGTCTGTTCTAGTTCATAGCCAACCCATAGGGCGGAATAGAACTCCTCAAGGTAGATCCAAGGTGGTTGGGGGGGTGGGGATGGAAGCTAGCAGCCAGAGTGATCGCTCAAGAAGCTGTTGAGTTCAGGCAGTGGACTTTTCCATGGGTGACAGAGGGTTTAACAGCTGTGCCACCAGGGCACCTTTTATGCCATCCCATCTTTCTACCCATGAGTTGCATTCAACTTGAGTTTTTTGAGAGTGAGACACACAGCCAATTACTAAATTAGCTTTAATCATTCAGGTTGTCAATGTAGGGACAACTTTAGGGAGAGAAGGAAGAGCAGGAATGCAGATAATCAGAAAGAAAAGACCCAATCTTAATCCCTAGAGGAAAAAGGAGGCCAGTTTGGAAAGCTCCCAGAGTGCAGGCAAGCTCATCTTCTTTCACTACTGTTATTATACATGAGATTCCTTTTCAGAGAACAGACAGAAAGAAGTTGGGTGGTGGGGGAGGGGGACAGAACATGATACAAAATATTGTTTTTCCAAGAAGTCATTTCTCCCTTTGTGTGTGTGTTTAGGGAGCCATTTCTCTTATATGAATTTTAATGCCTGACATGAGCATAAACATACTGTTTTGCTTTTGTTTTTATTATTGGTGCAGTTGGTATTATTTTTTAATCTTGGGGGAGGGGGAGAAATAGAAGTGCACACACTGGAGCTTCTTCTAATTACATATTTAAATCTGAATGACATAAAGAGGCCAGACTGGGCTGCAGGATTTGGGCTGCAAAAAATAGGTATGCTGAGTTTTGTTTATATCAATATTTATTACTATATCAGCCGCTACATTTGATGTGCTTATACATTATTAGTAGTCTTTATCTGGAGGCAGAAACAAATTCCATCATGATTGTGAATCACATATCCTCCAGGCATTTTTTAAATCCAACTTTTGTTGACTGTCACTTGCACTGATCATTGCACATTGTAATTCATAAAGAAGCAGTTCACAGAAGGCTCATATCTGGCCTAACCCAATATTTTCCATTTTATTAGTCAATGAGAGTTGGCTTTGAACTACCCCGCTTATAATTTATAACCGGAACAGACAATGTAATCGTTTTCGGATGTGTTCAAGCACAGCTCAAAGTTTTAACAAGGCTTCTGCCTTGATCCTTGAGTCCCTCCCCTTCATGCAGGCACTCAGATTTTAACAAGGGGTGGGGTGCAAGGTGGGGCCTTTTGAGTTTCCCTTGAGTTGAAATGTGGACTGAAACACTTTATGAGAAAAAGTGAGGTGGGAAGTAGAATTAATCCCCAGAAGCTTAAAAAAATGAGGGGGTAGTAATCTTTGAGTTTATATAAAAATTAAATGCAAAGATGGCACAATTATTTTGAATGCAGGTGGAACCACTAACCTATTAATTAAGAGACTAATCATTAAGAATACGAAGTTTTAGCATTTCTGAAGGTTTACTGGTTGTTGGATTCCTTTTTCTGGAATATTGAGGAGACATGATTATATGGTACTATTTTTAAATGTCATTTTATAATTTCAAAAGATGATAGAAAAAGCGCCTTTACAAAATGATCATCCCTGAAGGGATAATAATAAAAACCACTGTAAGACATACTTTAATTTTATATTACTCAAAACTATTTAGCCTATGGACAAAAGACCATTCATGATGAGAAAGTGATCATTAAACATGTCTGTGCATGATAGAATTTTGTAAGGCCAATGAGTTACTCAATGCTAATACCTTTTCTTCCAACAACATAAATGACAACTGTACATGTGTCCTTGCCAGATGGGACTCACAGGAATCCAATCGACACATCTGTGGAAAGAGACAATGGAGAGGCTTAATATCATCAGTCAAAACAAGGCCATTGCCTCCTGTGGAATGGACCATCAATTGTTTATATGGAAGTTCACATTGAAGCTGGAGAAAATTAAAACAAACCACTAGAGTCAAAAGTATTACCTTAAGCATGTCCCGCTTGAATTTCTAGACTATCTTAAGAATTGATATTGGATACATTGAGCATCCAGAAAGTTGTGGAATGGCATCAGGGACATTGTACATGAACACAGTAAAAGGTTATTAAAAAGACAGGAAAGAAAGAAAAGCAACAGTGAATGTCAGAAAAATACTATGAAACATGCTCTATGTAAACCTTATGTTGCAGTATTAAAAGGTTCTATAGGCAAATAATTGAACAACACAAAACAACAAAAGAAGATGAAAGGAATGTACATCAAGAGCCAATGTTACTGAAGGAAGAAGTCTAAGCTGCATTGAAGGGATTTGTGAACAATAAGGAGCCAAGAATTTATGGGTTACCATAGAGGTGTTACAATAAAAACCAAACACCATGCTGCAAGGGCTCACTCTTCTAGGTCAAGCAAATGGGAAAACCTGGCCATTTGACTGACAGATTCATATCAGCGCCCTTCTCAAAGAAAGGCAATCTAAAAATGAGAAAGTGTATGAACCATGCTATAAATATGACATGCAAGTAAAAATTTTCCTAAAAACAACTCAAAATGGTTGCAGAAGTACAACAGGGAGCAACCAGAAATTCAACCTAGATGCACAAAAAGGATGTGGAATGAAGATTATCATGGCTAATATCAGATAGATTTTGTCTGAAAGCAGAGAATATGAGAGATATATTTACCTTTTTAATCATACAAAGATATTCTACAATGTGAATAGTAATAAATTGTGGCTAACATTGTAATGGAAAGTTTAGAACATTTAATTGTGTCCATGCAAGACATGTAGATATATTGAGGTAGTCCTTCAAAATAATCAAAGGGATATGGTGTGGTTTAAAATCAGGAAAGGTGGGCATCCGGGTTGTATCTCTTCACTATGCATAGTCCATCTGATGGAGTATGATGAAAAAATAATGCAATAAAATATACTCTATGAAGACAAACATGACATCAAATTTGCAAGAAGACGGGCTGAGCCCCGGTGGCATAAGTGGTTGAGCGCGGGACTGCGGCCTGCGGGTTTAGCAGTTCAAATCCAGTGGCGGCTCTCAGGAGCAGTACTGGGTACCTCCCATGACCACCAGAGGGCAGTGATGCCCCCCCCAAAATTTGCAAGAAGCCTTATTAATAGTCACACAATATTACCTGTGGAAAGTGAAGAGAATTTGAAGCATTTGATGAAGATAAAAGACTACTGCACTTCAATATGGATTACACCCCAATATAAAGAAAGTGAAAATTACCATAACTTGATCAATAAGGAACATCCTGATTGTGTTGACCAGGTAGACTAGAGAAACAAATTCACAAACACATTTATATAGGGGAGAAGTATATATAAGAGGATGGAACATTGAGAAAGCATCTCAACCCAGTCCAGTCCAAGTACATAAGTCCGCTATTAGCCCATATGTTCAGTACCAATTCATTAGTTCTCTTCAGACTCACGAAGCACAGGCAATGATGCAAGGGCAAGCACAGGCCAGTAGGTGCAGAGTCTTGTGTATCCAGTGGCGGTTAAAGTATCTCAACACTGGCAGGGATCTCCCCATTGCCTCCCAAGCTTCTCAGCACTGGTAGGAGTCTCCACATGGCTTTTTCAGCCCCAGAAGTCTGGTTCCAGCAGGATAAGATCATGTGGCTGCTTCCCCGGCTCCTCCAGGAGACAGGGTCTATCAGCATGTTGCATCTTTTTTTTTTTTCAGTGGCGTATCTCCAAGGAAATGAGTCTATAGTCTCTCACCTCCATGGGAGAAATATCATGAGATTTCCCAGAATTCTCAGAGAAAGCCATACCCACACATATGTTTCATTGGCTATCTCCAGATTGACAGGCTGGACTGCATCCCTCCACCCCTCCACTCTTAATCATGAAATTGATACCAAAGTACATGACCGCCACACTGATAAAGGGAAGAAAAATTCAAGGAAGTAAAATATTCCATCTTAGGGATCCACATTCAATGCTCATGAAAGCGGCAGTCAAAAATGAAATGAAATATTATGTTGGATAAATATAGTGCGAAAGAGTTCTTTGTTTTGTTTTGTTTGCCTCACTGCCCCCTGGTTGGAGTAGGAGGCCCAGCCGTGCTCCTGGAGAGCTGCTGCTGGATTTGAACTGCCAAGCCAGTGGGTTGCAGTCCTGCACTCAACCACTACGCCACCGAGGCTCAGCCCTAAAGAGTTTTTTAAAGTACGACATACAAATGTGTCATTAGCCCATGTCCTGTTTTCAATTGCCTCATCATGTACAGAAAGCTGGTCAATGAATGAGGGAGACCCGAGAATTGATGCCTTTAAATTATGGTGTTGATGAAGAAAATTGAGCATCCAGTGGACGGCCAACGGAGCACACACATCTGCCTTAGAAGAAGTGCAGTCAGATGGCTCCTTAGAGAATGACCAAATGCTAGTTCACATACTTTTGACATTTTATCAGGAGGAACCAGTCCCTAGAAAAGGACATCATGTTTAAAAGAGTAGAAAATGGAGAAACACCTTGAAATATTTAATATTTATATGTGAGTATTAATATATATTGATAGGGATTGATATATTGACATATATACATATGTATTTATATCAATCATTATAGAACTAACCAGATATATCTGCACATATGGGTGAGGTGTATATATGTATATATATATATGTAGAAACATACATATATATATACATATTATATTTCTATCTCTTTATCATCTATCTAGCTATCTAGCTATCATCTATCATCACCTAATTCTGTCTACACCAAGGGGGTGGGCCATGGCCCACCCCAGAACTGAAAATACGTCCCACAAAGACCTTGCTTCTGAAATCTTTTTTTTTTTTTTCTCCAACTCTAAGTCAGAATTGACTTGGCGGCAATGAGTTTGGCTTTTGTTTTTCTGGAAGCATACACAAACTCAGAATGCAAGCTAAGTCAGAGAATACCACAGCTGTAGCCACCTTGCCTGCACCCCCCCCCCCCCCCCCCCCCCCCCCCCCCCCCCCCCCCCCCCGCCCCGCTTCCCACCCCCACCCCAACTTCCACCCCCCCACCCCCATTCACCTGCCTTGCCTTCTTTTACGGATGTGGTGCTTTAGCTGAGGGCCAGAGTGGCTATATGAGGCCTCGCCCACTGCAAGACTCATCAAATTAATTTCCTCCACCTGTTAATTGTCTCAAGAAATTCTTTACTTTCTTGACATTCTCATCAGAACGTTTCACATTCTAGTTCCAGCCTTCTCACTTATGAGCCTTCTTCCATGACTTCCTTCTGAAGACATTGCACTAAGATGATTTGACTTACCCAAGGCTTGAGAAGCCAGCTCCCCTACTATTGGAAAGTTTGCTGCACACAACTCCTTCACAGAAGACCTATAGGTGTTCTAGTTGTCTGTGACTGGGAGAAATTCAAAGAGAATTTCAATTTTACCTCCCCCACAAAAATATAAGAAAAAATGACAGGAAGCTAAACTAGAGCCCAACGTTTGTTGGGCAGGGGGCCATTCACAGGCAGCTCAAACCTCAAGCAGCACTAGTGGCGTACCTATATGCTCAAACATTTTTTCCTACATAAACTAATGGTAATTGCTTCTTCATTTTCTGTCCTTTCATTTTAAGAAAGATTTTGTAGGAATTCTCTAGTTCTACTTTCAGATCCTGACGTAAACCTTTATACAATGAGTGATGATAGAAATATGTGTGTATGTGCATTAGAGTTCTGTTAATTCAAGGAAACAAGCTTGATGACATGAGAGTATAGTATCAAAAGCCATAAAATTAAATAGTGTTATTTAATAATGACAAAGCAACCTAGATAATCTTTAAAACTTTGGTCCAAAGTATCATTTTCTTCTTGTTTTATCCAAAACCTTTCCCATTTCCTCTCCACCTCAATGGCTGTGGTTCTGATTGTCCATTATTCGATCAACAATTAGCCCCAGGGAACAAATTCTAGAATTTCCAGGGAGGGCATTATTAACTCTTTTCCAACAGTAGGCATTGCAGTGCATCTTGGGAAGAGAAACTCAAATTAGCTACCACAAGGTAAGACAGAACTAGGGGGGTGCCTACTCAGGCTTGGGTAGGAGGCAGGAAGGGTGGCAGTTTATAACAATTATACTCACAGCCTTGAAAGGATTAAACACATACACACCCAGTTAATTTACCCCCAGGAGGCATGCAAGTGATTTTCTCCCTAAGTAATTCTGTCAAATGTATCTATGTTTTCATTAGCTACTGAAATAATTTTTCTCTATTCATTGTAGGGTTATACTGCACTTTTTTGTGTTAATAAGTATTTATCCTCTTACCTTACACTATTACAATCATTAACTGTGGTGTGTAAATGTACTAGTTATTACCATCTAACTTTTGTGGAAAAAGGCACAATGAGAAAGTGAAGATGAAAAAAAAATTACATGAAAAACATGCGGGCAGAATTTCCTGCCAAGTAGCAAGGCACTGAATTCACGACATTTCATTTCTATGCCCAATATCTACATCCTGTGGTTTTATTGAAAGAGAAAACTGATCAAACTGTGGAACAGAGTATTCTTGAGAAATGTACATCTTGGCATTGAAAAAAAAAAGGTGATTGGAGGGAAAACATCCATGAGTTTTTCTTGGTGCCTTCCTACCTACCTACCTATCATTCTGCTTTTTTGCTTCCTTCCTTCCTTTTTTTTTTTTTTTTAACATTTTCTCTTTCTCCTTTTGCTCCTTTCTCTCTCTTCTTTCTGAAAGAATACAAACAACTGGACACCAAGACGTCATTAAAGGAGCTGAGACTGAAGTGGTGTCAGGTTAGCTGTAGCTATTTGAAAGGTTGGTGGTTACCACAAAGAAAACTAGGCACATAGTAAAAACCAACTAGAAAGAAGCATAAAATCAAAGGTTTGTAAGTGATAGATGAAGAAAAAAACCAGAACAGTAATGGTGAACAAATGCCTCTACTCGTTAAAGAAGAAAAACAGTCTCAGCTGTCACAACCATTCAGGGGTGCTGTGAATAAGCAGTTACTTGAGCATGACTTTTCTTTTGTACATAGTGTTTCAAATGAAACAAAATCTGTGGAGAATGTAGCAAAGGAAGTCTTTAACTCTGCAGTATGTTAATGTGTCAAATTGGTGGACAGTTGAACAGCTTGAGGGATAGTCAATATTTTAATATTATATGTTAACCTGGCCTTTATAAATAATCATTTTGTACCTACAAGATGTTGTTGAATCTGTGAAATATAGTTTTTATACATAACCTCCCACCCAGTATTATTTATTTTTTTCTTTCACTAGGAAAGTAGCATTCTTTTTTGAACTTTGCCTGGTGATGGGTTAAGGGATCTGTTCATTGTTGAAGGTTCAGAAGATAGCTTACTCTGAAGACATGTCCTAGTAGAATATGGGTTCCAGGAATTCTTTCTCATTAGAGATTTTGAAACCAGGAGAAATAAAGAATGCATTTTCTGATTTGTCCTAGATCCATTAAGTACAATGACAGCTAAGTATATTAGAGATCGAGTTATAGCCCTGCTTCTGTCACTAGCTGTCTAGTTGTGGTAATCATGTCACAGGTATTGTTAAAGAAATACTATTGGCTCAAACTACGTGAACAGCCCCCTCCCCCCCCCCCAGAAGAATTTACTTCAGAGGTCAGCACTGAAGCTACAGCACGGGGAAAGAGACATGTCTGGTCAGAATACACTGGGTCAAATGAAGCGGGAGGAAGAGAGAGTGGAACACATCCTGGCCCACCAATCCTTGAGGACAATATCCCTGCTCAGAACAGTTAATGCACCGAGAGGACCATAGAGCCGGTCCTACTATGAGACATGACATCCCTCACTGACCCATAGCTCTATGGGGGTCAATACTGGAGACGTGGTGTATGAATTGTCCCTGATTTGACCCCACCACACCAAGGCAAAACACGAAGGGTATGCAACAGAACAGCAAGGGGAGCAGAACAAGGAAGTCTTGAGGGAATATCAAAGGTAGACTTTGGGGCCAGGCCATGGCACCCCAGATTCAACTGGAAAACAATCTTAAAGGTCAATCAACAGACCTTCAGTTACTGATAGGCATAATAGTGGGACAAGAAGAAAATAAAAGGAAATCATGGAAAGAATTCAGATGCAAAGGGAATTTATACAAGTCTAAATCCAGGTATATACATATGTAAATATATTTATATATGATGATGGGAAAATAGATCTATGTACATATATTTATAGGATTAGTATTAAGGTAGCTGGTGGACATTGGGCCTTTACTCAAGTACACCCTCAATGCAAGAACACTTTGCTCTATTAAACCTGGCATTCCATGATGCTCACCTTCCCCACATGATCGCTGAAGACAAAGGGATGCATAGGCAAGTGTGGTGAAGAAAACTGATGGTGCCCGGATATGAAAAGATATAGCATGTGGGGTCTTAAATGCTTAAAGATAAACAAGCAGCCATCTAGCTGGGAAGTAACAAAGCACACATGGAAGAAGCACACCAGCCTATGTGATCATGAGGTGTTAATGGGACCAGGTATCAGGTAACAGAGAACAAAATATCATATCATTGTGAATGAGCGGGAGTATGGGGTGGAGACACAAAGCCCATCTGTAGGCAACTGGACATCCCCTTATAGAAGGGTCACTTGAAGGAAATAAGCCAGTCAGGGTGCAGTATAGCAATGATGAAACATACAATTTTCCTCTAACGCTTTCTCCCCCCCACTCTCATGATCCCAATTCTACCTTATAAATCTGGCCACAACAAGGGTTGTACACTGCTACGGGTAGGAACTGAAAGCACAGGGAATCCAGGACAGATAATCCCATCAGGAACAATAGTGTGAGTAGTCGTATCAGGAGGGGAGGAGGAAGGTGGGGGAGGTAGAGAGAACCAATCACAAGGATCTACATATAACTCACTCCCTGAGAGATGGGCAACAGAATAGTGGGTGAAGGGAAACATTGGATAGTGTAAGATATGACAAAATAAAAATAATTTATAAATTATCAAGGATTTATGAGGGAAGAGTGTAGAGAAGGAGGAGAAAATACAAGGAGCTGATACCAAGGACTTAAGTTGAAAGAAAATATTTTGAGAATGATGATGGCGGCTGAGCCCCGGTGGCGTAGTGGTTGTGCGCGGGACTGCGGCCCACTGGGATGGAGGTTCAATTCCAGCTCCACAGGGGCAAAGGATGGGCCTCCTACTCCCACCACGAGGGCAGTGATGCCCTAAAAAAAAAAAAGAGAGAGAATGATGATGGCAACAAATGTACCAATGTGCTTGACACAACAGATGGATGTATGGATTGTGATTAGAGGTGTATAAATCAAAGAAATGATTTTTTAAAAATGCATTGGCAAATAGTGAGGCACAGGACAGTCCTCAGACCAACTCTCCCCAGTGATCTGCTCTAAATACCCTCTTCGTAGTTTGCCTATACTTCAGAGTGTTGGCCTCTCTACTGCCATGTTCTCTACTTTTAGAAGTACAACCAGCCTGCTCCTGAGGGGTAAAGAAGGCAAGACTTTGCCTATCATACTTAGGGAGAGAAAAGTTATGCTTGGTAAAGTATCAGAGCAGCCAGTAAGAAGAAGAGCTCGACAAGATGGATTGACATCTGAGCTGTGACTCCGGGCCCGGGCATGGCAAATGAGAACGAGGACGCAGAGCTGCTCGTGTTGTGCACAGGGTCGTGAGGAGTCAGAAACAACATGGTGACTGACACCTGCCAACTGCCTTCTAGTGTTTGTCCTTTTTCCACGACATAGTTTCAGTTTATATATAAAACACCCATGTGGGTGAAGGGCACATCGGACAGTGTATGATATGACAAACTTGTAAACTAGCAAGGGTTCGTGAGGGAGCGGCTGTGGGGAGGGAGGGGAAATATGTGGAGCTGATACCAAGGGCTTAATTAGAAGGAGGAGGATGCTTTGAGAATGGGGATGGTGACAAATATACGAAGGTGGTTTTTTGCATATAATAGATGGCTGTAAAGCGGGTTATGGACTGGTCCACTCCGCTGATGATGCTTACATCTGAGGGCTGTTTCTTGGCATGGAGATGAATGTGACATGTAGATTAAAATGAAATATCGAGGAGGCTGGCTTCTACAGATGTGACTTAGAGAAAGACGCTCCGTAGAAGATACCAGTTGTATCCAAAAAAGCAGTCTAACTCTCTCACAACAGGGAGCAGCCTCACATTCCTAATACACAGCACAGCTTATTCCTTCTGCCTGGTTTCCAAGGGCGGTGGCAGCAGCAGACCCAGGAATGGGATCTCTCAGAGGCAAACCCCTTTTTCATACACCCTTTCCTGCCTGGGTGTGGACAGAGCCCGCATTTCCCTACAGGCTGTCATCAGGAGCAGTCTTGAAGCAAAAGAGGCCAGACCCCTCTCCCGACCACATCCAAGAAAGCTCGGCAGTGGAGCAAACTAAAGAGCCGGATAAAACACGGCAGATAAAAAACTGTGAAAGGTGCTTCAATAGGCCTGGAGAGGAAAAGAAAGCAACCCAACAACCTGTGGACTTGCTAACAAATCTCTTCAGAAAATGTCAACTCCAAATGCCACCTCCACTTGTTTGCTTATTTTGTTCTTGCCAATTTTTAGTGAACATGTGCATCTATTACTAGTCACTTTATAGATAGGGTAGTGAATGTATATTCATATTAGGTTAATATGAATATTTAAAAATGCATATTAAGTATAATAAATAGGTCACAAAATATAAATTAAATATAAGAAGATAATCATGGTTTCTTAAGTGGAAGGTTATAATAGTTAATATATATAAATTTCTATGTATATAGAGGGAGTACAACCCCCCCAAAAAACCGAAAAAGCAAAAATGGAATTGTACTGGGCAGCCTGAGGATAGTTGAGTACACATTTTTCCCACTAGAGGAGTAAAGAGCAGCTCAACCTGAGTTAGTGCATCCAGTGGTGTCACTTGGGAAAATTCTCTCTGCTCACAGTGAATTTTTTTTTTTATAAAAGCAGTTTTGCTCAAACCTCATTTTTTTGTGTGTGTGTGATGGGTGAGTTAAAAGAAATGTGTGCAGTTGTGAAATTTTCTTTTCTGCTCAGGAAAAGTGCCGCAGGAACTGTTGTGAAGTTGAACACAGCTTACAAGGAAAGGGCTGTGGGAAAAACTCAAGTGTATGCGTGGTTTTGTCATTTCAAAATAGGTGAAATATTGATTGATGACAAACCTTATTCTGGGTGTCAATCAATGTCCTGAATAGATGAGGATGTCAACTTGTAGTACCTTTGGAGTTTGTTCCACCAGGTCAGATTGCTAATCAAGTTTTCTATTTAGAGGTTGTGCAAAGGATCGCCTAGCCGTGTGTGACAAGAAAGGCCTGATGTGGGGGAGACAGTGGACTGGTTTTGCCACCATGACAACGCACCTGCTCCCACAACCATCTCAGTGCGCCAGTTTTGAGTAAAACCCAGAATGCCTCTAGTGCCCCATTTACCCTCCTCACCTGACCTTATTCCAGGTGACTTCTTTTATGTTTCTGCGAATGCAGGGGGACATGAAAGGACAGTGATTTGACAAAGTGACGAGGTGAAGAAAAACTTAAGGGAGGTGCTGTGAGCCAATCAAACAGAAGATTTTGAAAGATTTTTCCAAGAATGGAATTGCAGATTTGACTAAGGTATTGAGTTGTTGTTTGGCAAAAAAATTTAAATACAGAGCATTGAAAAAAAATTCCACTTTTAGGGGGTACTCCCTCATATATATATATATACATATATATACATATATGTGTGTGTGTGTGTACGCGCGAACGTGCGCGCGTGTGTGTGTGTGCGCATGCCCTGCCATTGAGTCTGTCCTCATTCATGGTGATGCTGCAAACAGGATAGAGCTACCCCTGTGGATTTCGGTGACTATAACTCCTTTATTCATCTAGTGAGTTTGACCTCCTGTCCTGTCCTGGTGAGATGTGGCTCAATGCTTAATCCATGATGCCACCAAAACACATACATATGTACATATGTATGTACATAAACTTCACTGCCACCGAGTCTACTCTGACAGGGAAGCACACCCCTGTGTGCTTCAAGGACTAGTATCTTTGCGGGAGTGGAAAGCCTGTCCTTCTCCCACAGAGCAGCCTTGAGGTTCGAGTCCAACTTGTAACTGTTACCCACAAAGTCTTCTCTCTTTGTGATCTACTGGAAGAGAATGAACACAGTCTGTAATTTCTGCAGCACACTATCTCAAATACCAAAAGGATTTCAAGACACATCTTTTGGAGAACTAACTTCCCCAATGATCCAATCACTTCAAGATCCTGGATGAGAGTCTCTTAAATCCTTCTTATGCTACTAAACTGACTTTAAACCCTGAGACTTACTAGATGCAGACTAGGTCACTTCTGGCACAGGGTAGCAGGGTGTTTACTGCTCAGCAACCTAGAGGATGCTTTAGCAGTAGAAGCAGTGTCTGTGATGGTGTTCCAGTGCCCCCCAGAGGGCTTCTAAGTACAATAAAAGCCAACGTGGATGCAACTTCATATGAAACAACTCCCTGTGCAGGAGCCAAGCTGGATACTCGACTCAAAGGATCTCTGAAGTAAAGATTAACTGCCAGTCATTGGGAAAGCAAAGTCACTTATTTAAAGTAAGAGGGGCCATGAGCCAACAGATAGAAGCCATAAACACATGCAATATTAATAAAGCAATTACAGTAAGTGGTACAACATTCTGCTTTGCAAATCTCTTGCCACTTCAAGAAACATCTGTCTCCGCCACTACAAATTACTGTTAAAAAATAATAAAATAATGAAACCAAACAAAACAAGCTGTGCTTTGCATCCCAGCGTTTCATTCAGCATCCTGATCGGCCACTCTGCTGCCAACGCCTCCATGCCATTTTCAGAGCCTATTCCCCGGATTGGTTTTCCAACCGATGTAGCCAATTGTGCTTATGGTAGGCAGAGGAGCAATTAGCTGATTCGCGGCATTGTGCAAACTGCCCGAATCCAATCACATATATTGTCTCTGGAGGGGGAGTAGAAAATTCAAGTGACCACATGAAGTCTTACTTAATAGAAGTGGATTGGGCTTAAGCCTCTCCAGATTCTCTGTTCTTTTTTTTTTAAGTTAATAGATTGATCAAATATATTCTCACAATAGTTACAATGCATTTGTAAGTGCATTAACCATCAACACAAACTCCTACCTGGTAGGGCTGATGAGGAGAGAGAGAAACTAAGGACATGTTTTCAGAAGAAAGCAATTACAAACGTTGTCATCAGATGACCTTGAGGCAGTTCCCACTAATAATTCAAATGCATCTATCTCTTGTCTTCTATCTCCCATACTCGAGGTCCAACTTTCACATGCATGTGATGCAATGGAGAATGCCATGGCTTGGATAAGATGCACTTTAGTCCTCAAAATAACATCCTTTTTCTTCAATACTCTACAGTTCTTGTGCAACAAATCTAACCAATACAACATATTCATTTATTTCTTGGTTGTTTCTTCAAAAGCACTGATTATGAATCCAAGGAAAACAAAAACTGCCACCTTTTCTCCATTTAGCATGATGTAAACCATGTGAGGATTTCAGTCTTCCTTACATAGAGTGATAATCCATACTGAAAGCCACAATCCCCGATCGTCATCAGCAAGTGCTTCAATTTCTCCTCACTTCTAGCAAGCAAGGTTGTGCCATCTGTATATCATACTTGGTTATATTTCCTTGAAGTTGTAATTAATTATCACATTTTAGATCTAAGGGAGAAGTTAAGGAACCAGCCGCTCAAACACATAAGTTACAAATAGAATCTTTCTATCTTTCTTTCTCCGCTTATCACAAAAGTCGTGATTTTTCATATTTTAAAATGTGCTTTTCCTGTGCATATTTTACAGTATACCTCCTCTTTGGATCCTCCCTCCCACTGACTTTTGTTCCAGTGAGGGTGTTTGCCTAGACTACTGTGACCTTCTGAAAGACCTACTCGCTGGTGGAGACATTTACCTTTGATCTGTTCTCCAAATTGGTACCAAAATTATCTTCCTAAAGTCAGATCTGAGGTGTCACTTCCCACTAAGTCCCCCACATCTGTCCTCATCACCTGCTGAATCCAGTCCAGTCTCCATAAAACCTTTGAACTCTTTGTGGGATGACATGGTGCAGCCCTGTGTACCACAACTCCTGACTAGTGCTTCCCTTCCTTACAGAAGGGTTCCAATGTCTAGACAGGGAAGTGATTTGATGCCTATCAAGATGTTCTTCCTTTGCTTTTCACTCTTGTTCACTAGAACAACTACATGTCTTATTCTCTTGTCTTGAGCCAAGAAGTAACCCACGGTAGGGTTTGGAGTTCATCTCTTTGCTTCATTTGGAACATGGGTCCTCAAACTATGGCCCACAGGCCACATGAGGCCCACTGAGGACATTTACTTGGGCCGCTGGGTCTTTTTGCCACTGCCAACTCGCAGCCAACTTGCAGTTCATAGGTTTTATTTTTTTTAAACCACATTCTGGTCCTCTAATGGTCTGAGGGACAGTGAACTGGCCTCCTGTTTAAAAAGTTTGAGAACCCTTGATTGAGAGCACCCTTCTCTCTCTCTCTCTCTCTCTATATATATATATATATATATACATACATACATATATATATACACACACACACACACACACACACAGCACCATAGAATAATGGAAAGAACAGAACTTTGGAGCCAGACAAACTTGGCTCTAAATCTAAACCCAGAACCTACATCTTGTTTTTTTTGTGTGTTTTTTTTTTGAGGGGGGGGCAACACTGCCCTCTGGTGGGAGTGGGAGGCCCAGCCTTGCTCCTGGAGAGCTGCTGTTGGATTTGAACCGCCAAGCCAGTGGGCTGCAGTCCCACACACAACCACTACACCTCCGGGGCTCAGCCCAAGAACCTACTTCTTACAGCAAGATATTTACATGCATAGAGTCCCCATTCAGTGATCTCTTAAGTGAGAATACAACTGACTAATTATTGAAAGGATTGAAACTGCAATATGTGAACCTTACCTGGTGCTGTAAGGGTTTCACATTGGGCTGCTAACCACAAGGTCAGCAGTTTGAAACCACCAGCTGTTCTGCAGGAGGAAGACAAAGCTTTTTACTCCCATAAAGAGTTATCGTCTCAGAAGCTAATAGCGGTTCTATCTATCCCATGGGACTGCAATGAGTCAGAATAGACTCTATTACAATTAGTTTGGTGTTTTATATACTTGATTCATAGTCAGTACTCAGTAAATTATCTATCCTGTCACTGTTTTGTTTTTCTTCTTATTTATCTTTCTAGTTTTAGCACCTGGTACAGTTCCTGACAGAAAGTGTGCAATACCTATTTGCTGAAAGAACCAATAGACAATAAAGTCTATAGTAAATACATGGTCAATTCTTAGGCCATTTTAGCCTTCATTCTATAGTAGATGTAGACATAATGGCATTGGTCAAGTCTGTCAATATCAAGCTCACTGACAGCGGCATTTGATTTTCTCATTTTCTCATTCCTATGTTGCCAAGGAGCCCTTGTGGCATAGTGGATTGCATGTTGGTCTGTGAGCTACAAGGTTAGTTTTTGGAAGCCACCAGCCACTCCACAGTTCCTATAAAGTATTATGGTCTCTGTCTACTCTGCGCTTTAAGGTCCTTATGGCTCAACATCAATTCAATGGCCATGGGTTGTTGCCTTCTTATTCTGATATAGGAGTACACTTGATAGCTTTGGTATCTTCTAAAAGGACAGGTGCTTGATATGAGATGGAGGCTGTGTACACAGTGTGGTTCAGTCCAGCCTGGTCTTACCTTCTTTCTTTGGTTACTTGGAGTGTGAACCCACAATGCCTATGTAGATTCCATGAAAAGACTCTGGCTGAAAGAGGCAGCACAGCACCCACGGGAAAAAAAACATTCTTCTGGTTCTTTAATGCTCCCCCCCATCACAACCCCAGGTTTACCCCACAAATCCAGCTAGACAGGAGCATGTATACTGGTACAAACCAGAGCTTTAAACACACAGAAGCCAGGACAGATGACCCCCTCAGTAACAGTAATGAGAACAGTGATACCATGAAGATAAGAGGAGGAACAGGAGACTGATAGGAATGATGAAATTATAATGCCCTCCCCCCGGAGGGGGATGAATAACAAAAATAAGAGTAAAGGGATACAGCAGCTGAGGTAAGATATGGATATATATATATATATATATATATACACACACACATATATATATATAATTTATCAAGGGCTCTTGAAGGTAGAAAGGTGGGAGAGGGAGGGAAAATAGGAGCTGATAATAAGGGTTCTAGTAGAAAGAAATGTTTTCAAAATGATGACAACATGCTCAAGTTTGTTTAGTATAACTGATTTATGGATTGCTCTGATACCTGTAAAACGATTTTAAAAAATAATAAAAGACAATAAGACAACACAAAAAAACACTCTCACTGGTTGAGCAGTGTTTGAAGAGGTATGAGGTGGAGACCAGTCTACTTGAGGTCAGATCAAGGAGTGCCTTGAAGTTCAGGTCCAGAACATGAACATGACCTTGTTGCAGCTCATTTAAGATTTTCTTAACCCTGTTTGCTAGACCAATTCACAGAGCCAAATGTTGTGGGTCAACAGAGGCGGAACACAGCCACTGGGGCGAGGGATGAGGAGAGAATTTAGGAATGATGCAGTAATATGAAAGGAAACAATTACATTAAAATCTCTATAAATACATGTGTTGAGGATTCACCCAGAAATGGAAATCCAAGATTGATTGAGATTAAGATGGATTACTTACCTAGGTTTTTTTCTTTTGACACATGAGGAAATAAGTTTGTATAAGTAGAACTTTGCATTTTATTTTATGTCCCCAAAAGGCATCGCCTAATCTAAAGGATGTGGAGAACCCCACTTGCACTCCTTCTTTGCAGAACAAGGTGGCATACAAGACCCAAGGGCTGGTACTTGGGGAAGGATGGCCTCTTGGGCTCGAGGTTTGCATCTTGAAAAGCACATGGGCCCCAGAATGCCACAGAAACAGCAATGGGCACGAGTGCTTGGGTTCCCAGCAGCTGGCAATGGTTATCTCCGTAGCACCAACCCTGGCCTCCAAGCCCATGGTCTTGCTGTAGTGGTAGTCTTTGAGTGGAAGCAAGGAGGGCCAGGTTCAGATTTCGAGTGGATTTCCTGACAGCCTGGTGGGAAGGGAGCTTAGCCTCAAACTGCAGTTATTTCTTGTTGATATTCAGTGTCTCTAGGTGTGCAGAAGGTGAATGATGCTCTTGACTGCTAATCCAAAGGTTGGAGGTTCAAGTCCACTGAGGGATACCTTGGACCAATGGCCTGGTCCAAATCTCCTGAAAAAACAGCCATTGAAAATCACTCAGGGCACAATTCTTCCACTCTGGTGCTTGTAGGGTTGACAATCCATAGGTAACTGAGACTGTACAATCCATAGGTAACTGAGACTGTACAGACATGCTTGCTGGAGCTGTGTCAAGTACAACTGCTACTAAGCAGACAGAAAGGTTGACTGTTGTTAGGCGCCATCACGTTGGTGCAGATCCACAGTGATCCACGACACCACTGCTCTTATGTTTGTGCCTTTTGTGACAGCCTCTGTCAATCCATCTTGTCCCAGCCCTTCCTCTTTTTCTCTGCCCCTCTACTTTGCAAGCATGAGGTTCTTCTGATAACGCATCCAAAGCATGTGAGATGAAATCTCACTGTCTCTAAAGAGCATTCTGGCTGTACTTCTTTAACAAAATTAATCAAGAGTGTTCATACAGCTCTTATCACCATCCATCATCCATCCATCCATCCATCCATCCATCCACCATCCATTGTGTCAAGCACATTTGTACCTATGTTCTGGCTATTCTTTTGGCCATCCGTGGTACTTTCAATCTTCTTCACCAGCATCATAGTTCAAAAAAAAAAAAGAAGTTGAAGATAGTAAGACATACTCTTACACTAAAATGGTTAGTCACATCATTGTAAAGTGTGTAAAAAATGCAAAATGGAAGCAATTATGTTCATTCCTGAGATCTCTGTGTCACAGAGGAGTTGCCTCTTATAAAGGATCCTTGGTAGCACAGTGGGTAAGCACTGAGATGCTAACTAGAAAGTTCCTGCTTCAAACCCACTGGCCGCTCTGCCAGAAAAGACCCAGCCTGGCTTCCCTAGAGAGTTACTGCCTCCACAGCCCTCGGGAGCACAGAGCCCTGCTCTGTCCTCTTGGGATTTCTGTGCATAGGAGCCAAACTGGATGTGCTGTGAGTTTAGGCTGCCTTTTATAAAGCTCTGCTAAACAATAAAATAAATAGGTGACCATATCATATATGGTGTTTCATGTTTTCTAACTGTGCCATGGAATGGAATTCAACACTATCACGCTGTATCACAATTTTCTATTAACTTCTTTATCATAGCATTTCCTTTCAAGTGTACCTCACTAAGAATGCTTTTCATGGACTCCTAAAGAAATGTTGTAGGGTCAGCTGCCCGGGACTTTCAAGGGTGACCCCACTGCAGTTCTTCAGGATAAATCAGGGACAAAGCTGGGTTTGTAATGGCTGCTTTGACTTGAAATATCTGCAGTAGGGCTCGATAGAACATATTGTCCCTTGCTGGGTTCTATGCACTGAAACAAATGTCTGGTTTTTCCAGTTTTTAGTTGATTTTCCTACATATTGGAAGAGTTATGCTCTATGTAGAAAATAAGGGAACCTATAATATTCTCACAAAAAAAGATTTGGCTTG
Organism: Nesogale talazaci; assembly: GCA_004026705.1. Lineage (NCBI taxonomy): Eukaryota > Metazoa > Chordata > Mammalia > Afrosoricida > Tenrecidae > Nesogale > Nesogale talazaci. The sequence continues at coordinate 68,153 of PVJH01006917.1, forward strand.
TGGGGTGACTCACTCAATTTTATTGTAAACACATCTATTTCCATGAAGAGCAGAGTCTCTACCAATGTTTGTTCCAAGGGCAACATAGTAATTCAATTTTCACAACCCTGCTCTATGATTTCCATATATATATGTGTGTGTGTGTGTGCATATATATATATATATATATATATATATATATGAAACTGGGGTGTTCTGAGCTATTAACTAGCTTTTACAGCATGACATAAGAAGTAATGGACATGGATAGAATTTAGTTCCAGTAATTTCCCCCTCTCATTTCAAATCCTATATTCTTAACCAGACTCATGGCCATCATGACTTATATTGACCCAGAGTAGAATTGCCCCTGTGGGTTGGTGAGCCTGTAACTCTTTCCCCCCTCCCCCACATCACTGCCCTTGTGGGAGTAGGAAGCCCAGTCTTGCTTCTGGAGAGCTGCTGCTGGATTTGAACTGTCAACCACTGTACCACCAGGGCTCAGCTGAGCCTGTAAGTCTTAACAGGAATAAAAAATCTCATCTTTTTCATTAAGAGTTTGTGGGTGGTTTTGAGGTACTGACCTTGAGTTGACCAAAATAGGAGTAACCACTCTGCCATCAGGATCCAATTTAGCTTAAATGGTACATACGTTTGTTGTCACTCCCCCACCCCCTTGTTTCTTTCCCATTAATATTATTTCATAAGCAATCCTACTACTCATGAACCATTTACATAAATGTCACCTTTAATAACTGTGAATCATCCATTATATGGCTTTTCATAAGGAATTAAGTTTATTGCATTATAAATAGCCTTTACCCTATTCCCCACACAGATTGAGTCTTACAAACTTGTGGTGTTAATTCCACGATAGTAATTGAGTTGGGAAGGTAGAATGGGGCAGTCTGCTAGTTAGGATGTTAAATGCTACAGAGATTTTTTTCAAGGCATCTCAGTCTCAGAACTCTTCATTAGCCCGAGAGGGGAAATGCATCCTCTGGTGCAAGGAATATAGAAATCACAAAGGTTCTACTTTTGTATTCCTGCACAGTCCCTGCAGATGGCACTTGCAAACTTCAGATCGCATAGTGGCTGCTGCCTCTTGCTGCCTCTCACTTTGAGGAAAGAGCAAACAGCCCTCAGTGTTACCCCCACCCCCCACCCCCAATCACTGTGGGTTTAGGGAGATAAAGGACAGTGTGAGATCTACGAAGCACTGGATTTAGGAAACTTCAGGGCGCTTTGGGATGAGGTGAGAGAGAATGGCAGTTGGATTGCTGTTTTCAATATGTTTCACACGGAACGAGGTATTGGCTGGGTGGGTGGGGGCATGAAGAAAGTAAGACCGTGTCTCCATTTAAGACTTTGTTCTTAGGATGTGCAGTTCTGAAAATGGAAACCTCAAGACTGCAGGTATTTTGCAGAGGGAACGGTGCCGGGTGTTTACTTCTGCTTAGCTTATCTTTCCCACACCCTGTGCAGACACAGATAGGACAGGACAATAATGCAAGTGGCTGATGGAGTAGGAACTACACATGCAGAAACATAATTTTCAGTTTTCATTCATTTGAATGTGCCATAGGAAAACAACTTTCCTTTTGTCTTTCCTGATTTTATACCCTGCAGTATTTCCTTGTTCTGTTCACAAGTTTCAAATGAGCACAATGAATTTGTTCTGGAATTCCCATTCTTCTCAAGATTGCCCACGGTTTATTATGGTCCACACAGTTTGGAAGGCCTTTGCATCAGGGTTGTATCTGCTCATCAGACTTGTCCAATCTGGATGCTGAGTAGATCATCAGACAGGAAACAGGGTTATGTGAAGACTGTGGTATCAGAATTGAAGGAAGGCTTATTAACAACCTGCAGTATGGTGATGATACAACCTTACTTGTTCAAAGTGAGGAGTAATTGAAACAATTGCTGATGAAGATCAAGGATTGTAGCCTTCAGTGTGGATTAAAACTCAATATAAATAGGACCAGTATCCTCACAACTGGACCCCTAGGTAACATCATGACAAATGAAGACAAGGTTGATGTTGTCAAGAATTTTGTCTTGCTTGGATCCACGATCAATGGTCATGGAAACAGCAGTCAAGAAAACAAAGGACATATTGCAGTAGGTAATTCTGCTGCTCAAGCCCTATGTTAGAATATTAAAGATCAAGGATGTTTCTTGGAGGACCATGTGCACCTGACCCAAGCCAGAGTATTCTCCACTGCATCATCTACATGTGAAAGTTGGACATTAAATTAGGAAGAATGAAGATGAGTTGCATTCAAATTGTGGACCTGGAGAAGGATATTTAAAGCCCCATGGACCACTAAAACCACAAACAGATCAATAGTGAAAGCAGTATTCTCAGAGAGTTGATTAGCATCGAGGTGGCAAGACTTGGTCCTCCATGCTTTGGATGTATTGTCAAGAGGGACCAGTTCCCGGAGAAGTACGTGGTATTTGGTAAAATTTTAGAGTCAGTGACAAAGAGGAAGTCGCTCAACAAGATGGACTGCCAGTGGCTGCAGCAGTGGGCTCGGGCACAGGGACAACAGTGAGGCTGGACAGGATCGTGCAGGGTTTCCCTCCGGTGTGCATACGGTCACTATGGGTCAGAACCGACTCTACAGTACCTACCAACAATGACAACAGCAGCCTTTTGTGTATTAAAGCGGGTTTATATGGAAACACTTAAAAGCGAAGCAGTAAGGTACAATGGACTTTAGACTCGATATAAAAAGTTGTGAAAATCCTTAGCACAAACATGTGCACTTAAAAAATTGTAGTTCAGATGAACGTTTACAGGCAATTTGTTTCACATTCAACACGTCACACATGTTCCCTGACATGATGACAGTGCCCTCTCTCTTGGGATTCCCCGCTCCTGCTCATCTTCTCTGCAGTTTACCCCTGCCTGCCCTCTTGGGCTCATTTCAGAGCAAACCCTATGTACAGTTTTTGGTTTTTGTTTTTCCCTCGAGGTCAGGAAAACTCTTCCTCCAATTTGAATTATAGGAAAGAAGAGTCCAGCTCCACCCTGAGGCAAAGCACCTTAAAGTGCATTGGATAGCTTCCAAGATTTTCATAGTAAATTCTGACCAGGTTTAAGACTACGTTATGCCTGGTTTTCTAAGGCAATGTGGAAGAAACGACAATGGCTAGAAAATGAGTCATGCTTAGCAAGATATGGACTTTACAAATGAACAATTATGAAAAGCATACTTGCTAGCCTTTCCAGTCAACTCCAGTAAAGTCAAACCAGCTTTATCCCCTTTACAGAAATGGAAAGCCAGCTCTAAAATGTCTCTGGAAAAGAGAAGCACCAAGCGTAGTATAGACGTAAATATCAATGTTAAATATAAAATCTTCTGGAAGTAAAAAAAAAAATCATTCCATCCTTGGACTAGGTCACTCTCTTAGAAGCAAAACAAAGTGGGCACCCACACACTAAAAAGTATAAAAAATGTGAACAATTAGACTTCAGCCAAGTTAAACTCCATTAAAGCAAAATGTTGGGAAAATAAAAAGTTAATCCAGAGTTTTAAAAATTGTAAATCTGACAAATAATATATCTCCAGATTATATAAATAACTCCTGCAACCCGATAAAAACAAAGAAAAAGAATTTAATTTTTAAATGAGAAAAATCACTTAGCTAGATATGTCACAAAGAAGAGCCATAAAGGGCCAAAAAGTTCTTGAAAAAATACTCAAAGTCACAATTACCTGGAAGTTACATACTATTACATACTATAATCAAATAGAAATATCACTAGGCATGCACACTAAAACCACTAAACCAAACCTACTGCCAGAGAATTGTGATCCCAACTTATATTGACCCTATAATGGCCTTCTGAGACTTGCACACCATCAAGAGAGTAGCTAGCCTTAGCTTTTGCCTGAGCAGCAGCTAGTGGCTTTGAACCATGGCCCTTGTGGTTAGCAATGCGAAGGTTTCCCAACACCAATCCTAGCGAGCATTGGCAAGGAGCAATTGGAACTTCCATCATTTTTGATGAGCATCGTAAAATTGTTCAATGCTTTGGAAAACTGGTAGAATCTTATATGCACAGACACCTACCACCATCCTGAAATTGCACTCTGAGGTATTAACCGAAGACATATTAAAGATATGTCTGAAAAAATATTTATATAGTAATTTTCATAGTTGCTTTGGCAATACCAGCCAAAATTAAAATAGTCCCAACGTCCAAAAAGGGAATAAATAGAAATCATGTTAGATTCATATAATTGAACACAACTCAGTAATAAAAAAATATGAAACTGCTGATACTTTCGAGACTGAATGAATACCAGAAACATTATACCAAGCAAAAAGATGCTAGCCACAGAAGGGTGTGTACCATGTAAATCCAACGATACAGACTGGAATGGCAACCACAGTATTCTCAAAGAGAAATCAGAGCGGGAGGACGACAAGTCACCAGCAGACACACAGAGCAACTTACCTGGTGAGGAAATGTCCTATACTGTCATTATTGTGTTGAACTATGCTAATATAAGCTTTTGCCCAAACTCATTCGATTGTGCACTTAACATGAATGGGTGTTATTATGCAATTATTTTAAAGAGAATAAATATTAGAGAGAACCTACATTTGCCTCTTTTTTGAAGAAGAAAAATGGCAACTTAGTTTCATGAAAACCATGAGTCCTTTCTGTCCTAAAACACTGCATGAACGATCTGCTCCTTGACCTCACTTTTAATTATTAGGATGAAGGTACTTCCTAAGCAACTTATTTTTGTTCTCCAAGTGTCCCAGGGAGCATCGAATGCAAGCGTGGTGCCTCGTAAGTATCTACTTCGGGCAAAGCCTTCCATGGAAACGTCCTTAGTCGCGATGAGTCTGATAACTTCTCCGCCCGAACCCACTGCTAGCAGGGCGCTTCAGACGCGGCCTGAGCCGGGACGACGGCGGGGAACCGTCCCGTGGAGATGCCGCCAGCGCGGCATGTTCGGATTCTGTTTCATTTTAATACTTAGGAAATGAGTACATGAATACCTTCACAGCAGGACCCAATGAAATACAAGATAAAAGTTAGAATACCTGCAACTAAGAAAGTTCTAGCGTGTGTGTGTCTGTGTGTGTGTGTGTGATCTATTTTATATCGCGGTAACTATCCCCCTCCTAGAGATCAGAGAAATACACAAAACGGACCTGTCCCAGGACAAAGCAACCACCAACTTCAGTGCTAGTATCCCCGCCCCCTCCCCTCCTCTGAGTTGACAGCTTCCTGGCAAGCATTCCAGGTATCAAGAGTGGCTGCAGGCAAAGGAAGACCTGAGGGGGAAACAGCTGAGAAGAGGGACCAGGCAGAGAGGCCCTCCCCCCCTCCCAAGAGTCTCCTCAACCAACTACACTGCCCGGGCGCGTCTGCATTTATGGTGTAGCATTAGCGCCATCGTGTGCTCAGCAGTGTAACTTGAAGGGACCCGAAGCACGCTCCCCCTCCTCCACCCCATAGAGACTATTACAAAAGAAAAAGTGGGGGAAAAAACAGATTTATTGGCATCGACTTCACATACCACACAATTCAATCTTCCAATCACATTAAGAATATTTGTGCAATCACCACTTCAATCAAGTTCAGAATATTTCCTTCCCGTAATTTTTGCTAGCCCCTCATTCCCCCTCCCCCCCTTCCTTGCCTGGCATGCCCCTAGGCAATTATCAATCCAGTCCTAGTCTCTGTGGATCGACCTCTCCTGATTTCATATACAGAAAATCATTACAAGACACATACAGGACGCCAACCAACAGACCAACAATGACTTGATAAAATGAGAGAGAGAGATCAATCAAAAGGAAAGCTGAGTATATTAAAAACTGAAACAACTTTAAAATGGATATCAGATGATAAGGTATTACATTTTAACCACGGTCCACTTTCCAAAGCTCTCGGCCTCCCTATAGGAGACCCAGGCTATTCACATCCTGGGACTATGGGCAGAGGGGATTCACCCGAGGTCTAACCCATGTGTGGCCCATTCAAATGTGTTTGGCCGTCCACTCTCCTTGACCTTGTGAGCACCTTCTGCAAACCAGGTGCTCACATTTTAAGTTGTGATACCAACTCCTCTTTTGGATTTGGGTTATGCTATTTACAATCCTTGACTCACAAGGGCTAGTGTGCTTCTTCCATGTGAACTGAGTTGATGTCTCACTAGGCAGATGGCTGTTTGTTTTAAGAAAAGCTTTTAAGAGCCAGATGTTGTCCTTTCTTATAGCTGGGCACCATGGGTTTCTGTGCCACACTTTTCCGTAGCACCCCCATCTGAGATAAATTCAGGAGGGCTAGCATAGAGCAGGGAATGAAGTGGGAGCCCCCAACCCACTCGTCCATCTGTGATTTATATATGTCTCTGGTTCCCTCCCCACCACTACTTTTGAAAAATGAAATCAGAAGACAAGATTGTTGCAATAGCCTAAGAAATCACGAGAATGCCACCACCCTGTAGTTCTTTTCAATCCCTGAAGAGATTCATGACACCCCAAATTTGTAGCACAACTGGAAGCATGTCTGCAAGGTGGGAACCTATTTTCCATTCCTTCATCACCAACTAATTATTGAGCACAATGTGGCTAAATCCACTGAACCAATAACAACTTGCCAGATACTGTACTAAGCAAGGGGAGCAGCAGGCAAGGTGGTAGAAAGGAGGGCTACACAGGTGAACAGAACACAGAGCAATGTGATCAATTCTCTCATGGGAGGGCTGAGATGGAGCCAGTGAGGGGTGGGCAAGGGGGTGGATGTCATAAGCCATCAGTATATGGGGACTGCCCTCCCCTCTCTGCACAGCCCCATCTAGTGCTCTCTGATCTGCCTGGTGTATTTACAGTGTTGATCTTGTTACGGGCAACTTTTAAAAGCATCTCATCAGAATGATCAGTTTATTCAATAAGCATTTATTGAATGCTCGTTGATGTCGGAGGGTAGAGGCTGGGAAAGACAGAAGATGTTGCTTTTGCTAAGCTTAAATTCTGTGGCTGTGACGTACACACTCTCTCCAGCCACACTGTTTTCTTGTTCACCGATTGCCTGTTTATTTCAGTGGCTTTTATTTTCCGTTTCCCACCCAGACTGTCCATTCCCCCTGACCCTTTGGATTGGAAACAATGGCTCCCAAATGTTTTCAAGTTAGTGGGGGATTTCCGAACGACACTTCTTTCTCAAAAAGGCTTTGGGAAATCTGATCCTCTATTGCTCCAAGGGAGCCCTTTGGATTAATATTTTTCCCCTTAGATTTTACTGTAACTTTTACAGTTATTATAACAACCCGTGGTTGAATCAGATCAAGTATGACGGTACAATTCATTTAACAGTTAAGTCTCACAGGAGAATTTGCATGGAGACTTCTCTTGGCTCTTCCTGTTTTGTTTGCTGGGTTTGCCTCCCAATCCCAATCTCTCACTGACTTCAAGGTCAAGATTATAATGCGGATATAGAATGAATAAAGATCTCTGAGAAGGGTAGCATTCAAAGAGCAGGTCTCAGTTTCTTGGAAGCATACTTGTTCCACGCCTCGCATGCTGATCTCTGCTGTCACCTCTTCCTAGAGAGACCTTGTGTGTGTTTGAATCACCCAAAGGGGCCTGACTCTCTCCTTCTGCCCTCACACGAAGGTGTCAGAGTGGACAAGAGTGGACAAGAGGAACTCTCATGAGTGGGATCTCCTAGAATCAGCCTGAGCTCACTCCCCAGCTTGAGGAAGACGAGGTTTCAGGGAGCAGAGGCCATTTGCTGTCAGTGGCTGTAGCACTGAGCCCATTTTATGGTCTTGCTCTCATGGACTTGGGTCTCTTCCTCAGCCATCATCTCTGTTTCCCTCCATCAGTTGCTGGGGTTGGATTTGTCATTTGTCTGCTTGATCATGCACATTGACATGCATGTGTTGACGTGTGGACTCCACAGATGGTGTTTATAAATGGGGTCATCTTTCAGGGTGCACTCTTCCAATAGTACTTGTGCAAACCGATAAGGACTGTGAGTCTCACCCAGATGCAAGAGCTTTTGCAAAAACATCAACTCTGGGACAGCCTATTGTGCCCGTTAGAGTTGTCAGTACATCCGTTCTCCATTCAGCCTCCATGGAAGAGTGCTTTCAGTGCCTGTACATATATATCAAATGAGGTTAAAGAGAGATTTGCTATTGCCCAGAACATATCATTGTACATCTTATGTTGTGGCAACCATGAATGTTTCTGTTTAGCACCTGTCAAATGCCAAACTGCATTTATGATTCTGATGGATTTAAACAAACGCACCTTTTCTGATTCACAGCACCATTTTAAAAAGAAGAAATACTACAGTGTTTAAAGCAAACCAATTTATGGTGAAATATTGAAATTCTCTTCTCGGTAAATCTAACCACTTACTGTGGATTCTTTCAAAATGTAGAATCTACCTAGATTAGCTAGAAGGTTTAAATATGAAGCAACATTAATCTGAGTATTTCTTTCAAACTTTTACAGGCACACACATGACCTTTATACCCCTCAGAGACTACAATGGTTGCATCCCATCTGGATTTTAAACCGGTGATAATGCTCATTAATGGAACTATTGCAATGAAGTGGACAGGATCCTTATTTAAAATACACAATAAATTTAATTTGGGGAGTGGGAAAAAAGTCACAGCGTGTATTTCTTTTAAATAATTTTATCTTGCAGGTTTTGTGATTTAATTTTGTATTTAAGACACATGAATTCAACCGTTTTGCCCTGTTTGACAAGAGCCTGCTGAGCTCTCATTGGAGCCTGCTTCTTCGGGGTCTTAAATGCTTCCAGAAAACTGTCACCGGCTGAAGCCCCAAAGCACCATGGAACAGGATGTACTGACGAGATAATCCCTTCCTTTGTGCAGGGCCACGTTGAGAGACAGGCTAGATGAACGAGCACGCCTTTGTGAAGCAGCAGTGCACAAGCAGCTTCTCTAAACTGCATAAACAATGTGTGCCGTTTTATTGCAGCAGTAAGTCGTGAACAGTCTGAGACACAGTAAAGGGGCTTTTCTATTAAATGTCGAGAATGTTTTCACGGGCCCTCATTTTTCAGAGACACGATCTCGGGCTCTCCAGACAGTGGCATTCGGGAGAGACCAACAATCCTGGGAACAGTTGTCTTTAGCAAGAACGTGACTTCTTTCCTACTCCCTTCGGCAAACTTCCCACCCCACGCCACCGTGTCAGAACTCAGTCTTCAATGGTCTGAAATTTACTTCTGATATCCACACCAAATCTATTGACCGACTTGTCCTGAGGAAGTCATCACGTTTGGCATAAAAAGCCAGTAAGAGAGTGCATTGCGTCTTCAATAGGCTGCTTTTATGGGTTTGCTTTTGAAAATCAACCTATAAATCTCGGAGTGCTATGCCTTGTTTATTTACACTTGTGAATAAAGGGACTTGTATAAGTAAATATTGTATAAGTAAATTCAGTTATCTGAATGCTATTATTCCAGTTCATTGCTTTAAAAGTCTCCCATCTACATCACTCTTTAGTAATAACTGTCAAAATAACTAAAAACATTTTCTAGACCCTCCGCGGTAGGTCCTTTTAAAAAGTCCCTACTCGGACTCACTTGTTGAACCTGGCAGCGGTGCAGTTAGTATCCTTGTCTCCCCCGTTTTTACAGCGGAGGAAATCAAGGCGCGATAGATGAGTGACGTCGCTCTGCGACAACGTCAAGTCCTGAGTCCGAGCGTAGACCGGGCGTCTGTACAGAGTCAAGCCGGGTGCGCCTCACAGCGACGCTCCCCCACTTCTCCCTACAGCCTATCTCTTGGCCAGAAAGCCCCGTTGGACGTCACATCGGACTGCAGGGTGTCTGCACCCGCGTCATCCGCCAAATGTGCAAACCCCACAAGCTCTCTCGATTGAACACGCTCTCGCCTCCCACCCGACCTGCTGCCCCCCTTTTCTCTTTAGACTCTGAAGTTTCGAGGAACTGCCGGGTCTAGCTTCCCAATTCTGATGGTGAAGCCACGACGCTTCTGTCTCTCCCCACTGGCATGTCTCTGTCGCCGCCACCATCTCCACAACCCCTGCCGCCTTCAAGTCCATCCTGATTCAAAGTGTCCACGGGCAGGGTAGAGCGGATCCCAGGGCCTTCTAAGTTGTAAATCTTTACCGGCGCGGACAGGGAGCTTGGGCAGGCTCGAGCTGTTGCCCGGTTGATTCAGCAGCCTCACTTCTGACCTCGCAGGGCCACCAGGTCTGATAAAAAGACGATCGGCCTCCCTATAGAGGTTAGTGCTACACGCAGACCCATAGCCCTGTGAACTGTGAGACATACGTTTCCACTCTTGACTGTCATGCCCGGTGATTGTCTTTTGTTGTTATTACGGGAGCTCTCGCGGATAATGGCGGTAGGTAATAAACAAGACATAACGTTTTCCTGGTTACATAGATATTTCCCGCTCCCCTTTAATGATGCAGCACTCCACTTATTATTTGTTTGTCTAGGGTAATTCAATCTGTCCCCAAACTATACTGATCTAGCCCTCTCCCCCCAAAATACACTCACTGCCATCTAGTCAGCGACCAATAAAGTGACCAGGGCCCCTTAACTAGGGGAACAGAAGTGGACAGACATATTCTCTCTGCAGCTTGCAGCTTTGAAGAATTGAGGGAATATGGACACACACACACACACACACACACACACACACACACAGCATCCCTCTTTCAGGGAGTAAAGGAACATTTCCAAAACGGGTCAATGAAAGGCAGGTCACTCTTACACAGTAATTGTTCTAAGGCTATATGAAATCTGATTAGAGAACATGTTCACTGACAAAATACTTAATTTACAGTCTTTCAGCACATACTATTTTCTATGTGTTTGAATTGATTTAATTTTTATTTTTAATAGTTTCATTGGCAGATAAGTCACATAGTATACCACTCAACAGTTTAATCATATCAAGAAGAGTTGTACAATCATCACCACAAAGAGTTTTAGAACATTTCCTTCATTCACTCGTTATGAGTTCCTCATATTCCCCCAGCCTCCACTGCCATACTCCAAAGACACCATTAATCCGTTACTGTCTCCATAGGTTTATCTACCGACCCTATATTTCACATACAGAAAACATTAAAACCCCCCCCAAAAAAAACCCACCTAACGATAGCAAAGTAAAGCAGATAAGATGTCCATCAAAAAGAAGGAAATGTTAAAATGAGAACAAATTTAAAATGGATCATAGGGGAGAGCAAGGATAAGGTGCTATATCAACCTAATTGCATCTACAGTTATCTCCTTTCCAATACATTCCAAATGTTAGCAAGGCTACTCAGAGCCCTGGTCATGGTCAGAGGATATTCAACAGTGACTTATCTTCATGGATTTCCTCTTCACTTTAAAAAAACGTATCAAGCTTTGTTAAAAGGGAGATAAAATGATAAAATACTATATTTAACCTATACGCATATGCCATGATGGACTTTACAGTGCTCTCTGTCCCAAAACAAGACTATTCACATCCCTCCACTATGATGAGAATTTTGATTACTGGATGCTTGACCCATATGTAGATGCTACAAATGGATTTTGGATTTTCACTGTCAACCAGAGCCTTCTGAAAGCCGGGTGCTCGGATAAAAATGTCTTCCTTTGGATTTGTATAACATTACTTACAATCCTTGGATCACCTAGGATAGTGTGCTTCTTCCATGTGGACTTAGTTGGTGTTTCACTCAGATGGCTGCTTGTTTTAGGACAAGCCTTAAAGAACCCAGATGGTATTCCTTTGGATAGCTGGTCACCATCTAGTTTCTTCACCATACTTTGTTATAGTACCCATATCTTCGGTGATCTCTGCATGAGGGTGAGCATCAAGCAAGTCATATATTATTTCATAGACAATATGTTGAAGAAAAAGCAGGTAGGTTGAAAGGCTTCAAAAAGCCTGTGGAAGAATGGGGCAATCTCTTATTTCTACTTGCCTGCTAACTTTTAGAGATTTCTATTCCTGCAGAAAGTTAAAGTCTTGGAAGACTACAGGGTTCCTTCTACTCTGTCCTATATGGTGGCTGAGTCAGAATTGGCTCGACTACCCTTAATCTGGTTGTTATTTTGTTTTGTTCTTTAAGTTCTTTATCTCCAGGGTTAGGAGACTAAGAAAAATAATTCAAATTATTTTGTACATACAATAGAGAAAATAATACACACACAATGGATTCAGCTGGGGTAGAGATGCTTTAAGTTCCTGCCTTTGAAATTCATTCTTACTCAAAGATGTAGCTGTAATGGGAAGATGCAGGGGTAAGAATGTATAAGGAGGTACATGAGGGAAGAGGGTATTTGGAATTAAGCAATGCCATGGGAATTAAATTTCTTGTTTTACACATATGAGAATAAGTCGAAATGTATAGCTGCTAAGATTCTAGTTCATGCATCCATGAACTAACAAAACATGTTTCTCTGAGATCAATGTATGGCTGCAGACAAGCTCTCTCAGTAACACACTTGTCTTAGTTTCATTAAAAAACAAGCAAACAAAAGCAAACTCACTATTATCGAGTTTATTCCAACTCATAGTAAGCCTACAAGACCACATACAACTGCCCCAGTGGGTTTCCAAGACTAAATCTTTATAGGAGCAGAAAGTCTCCCTTTTTTCCTGGAAAGTGGCTGGTGGTTTTAAAATGGAGACCTTGAGATTAGTGGCCTATTATGCAAACTACTTAACCTACTGCGCCACCAGGGCTCATTAGTTTCATCGGGGTGTCTTAAAAAAAAGAAAGTCCAATTAAAACGGAGGCTTCTGAGAAAATTTACTGAGTCAGTTCAATATAAGGCAGATAATTAGTTCAGAAGCTTAGGTGACCGTGCTTTGGAATTCTCAAGGGGTAAAAAAAAATATTTTGTAGGACACAGGATGACTATGGGGGGTTACTAGAAAGAAGTTTCTAGAAAATTGAAAGTGGAATTGGATTTTTAAAAGTTTTCTTTTTTTTATCATGACAAAAAACCCTCACTCACTGTCCTTCAGCCAATGTCAACTCCTAGCACAATAGACCTGCTAATCCTATTGGATGGCAAGGGCTATTACATTAGTCTGGGTAAACTAGAGAAACACATTTCATAGACACACATATAAATATAAGGAAAAGATTTATATACAAGAAGAATGGGACATTGAGAAAGCATCCCAGCCCCGTCCAGTTCAAAGTCATGTCTGATATTAGCCCATATGCCTGATATCAGTCTATAAAGTTTCCTTCCGACTCACGAAATGACAGGCCGGTGGGTGCCGAGACCCAGTGCTGGCAGGGGTCTCCCCATCACTCCTCGCTTCTAGGGTTCAGGGTCCATCAACAGCATCCAGTGGTGGTAGAAGTAACTCAGCGCTAGCAGGGGTCTCCACGTGGCTTCTCCAGCTTTAGAGGTCTGGTTCCATCAGGGTAAGGTGATGTGGCTTCTCCTCTGGCTCCTCCAGCTTCTTGGATGCTGCCATCTTGTCTTGTCTGCAGTTTGTTGTCTCTGAGACTAACTCCCAACAACTGGGGAGATAGCTTCCCATCTCCATGAGGGAAATATCATGAGATTTCCCAGAAGTCTCAGGAGAAAGCCATGCCCACACAGAGGCCTCATTGGCTACACAATGGCTCTCTCCAGATTAACAGGCTAGACTCCACCCCTACATTTCAATCATGAAATTTACATAAGCACATGACTGCCACAGCTGTCTTTTGAGAGGTTCTTTGGGAGACCTTAACCCATTTACCCTACGAGTTCATCTTGCTCCCTTTAGACGTCCTTCTGTTTCAATCCTCAAAGAACTTTTAAATGGAACAAGAATCAAGTTCTTAAAACTCACGTTTGACATGATGTCACTAGAAAAGTGCAGAATTTTGGAGGGAAACCTCCAAATTTCTGACTGCGAGTTGATAGTGGTAGTGATTTGATTCTGACTCATAGCCACCCGGGAGGACAGAATGCCTCTCTAAGCGTCCCAGCCCATAACTCACCTTGGGAACAGAAAGTTGCATCTTTCTTTATCCCCCCAGAGGGATTGGTGGATTCGAACTGCTGACCTCGTGTTTTGAAGTCTAAGGCATCATTTCTTATACCATCAGGGCTCCTCAGGAAGGGTTCAAGAGATGGAAACATCACCTTCAGATGTGTGTAGTTCTCGATGGAGGATTTATTGAGAGATAATAGTTTCACATTGGGGATTTTTGTTTAGTAAAATTTCCTATGATTTTGCAGCAATACTTCCTGACTGACCCTGGTTTGTTGCCTTAAATTCAACAGAGGCAGCATATTCTCCATCCATCAGGGACCCTGGATTGAGAAGACAAGTCCTGTAAAGACTCCCTTGCATTGCTAGGCAAGTTGCTTAACTCTTAACCCATCTCTAAAATCTCCATAGCAATTCCATTTCTCCCTTTTATTTTGAAATAAGATATTCTTTGCTGTGACAGGTTGACGTACTTGCTCTCCATTCCAATGATGTCGATTAAGAACATCTGGAGAATCTGCCCTTGTTTCACATTAATGGAAAGCTTAGAAAAAGGTTGGTGATTTATAATGTCTGTGTATTTAAAAACCATTGTGTGTGTGTTTTTCCCCCTGTTGGTAGAATTTTATTTCATTTGGAACATTTATATAATGATGTAACCTGTCACGTGTGATACAAGCCAATATCTCTGATGTGTGTCATGCCCCAGAGCTTGGAGAGATGTGATTTGGACCTAACTTCAGTTCACCTAAGTGCCTGTCTTGTTTAGAAGGTGGGCGGGTGCTGGTTTCAGCCTGTCTCAGACCATTTGTGCTACCTCAGCATCACCTAGGCCTGATGATTATTGCTCTTCATTTTTCTGTCTGTCTTTGTACATGTAGTCTTTGTACATGTAGGGAGAAGAATTCTAGTGCTTTGAGATGTTCTGGGTGTGTGGGGGTGTGTGGAGTGTGAGGAGGGAGAGGATTGGATCATTGTATTTATTTGAGGAGTGGCTAACTTCTAAATTTCCCTTTTGGAAACCCACATACTTATTAGCAGATGAAGACTTTGGGAATGTCTCTCTCTCTCTCCTGAGATCACAAGGAGCGTCTTGTGATTCTGCAGACACACCAGACACTTGCTTTCCTTCTGTTCCTTCAGCCTGAAATGCTCACTCCTCTCCCATCTAGAGAGCTGCATGGTTCCCGCCCCATATCTCCATGAAGCCTTTACAGAAATATCATCTTTCAGTGAGGCCTTCCTTGAAGCCCCCTCAGTCACTCTGAGCTACTCACTCTCTGTCCTCCCTCTTGACTTTTCCAGCTTTATGCTTCTCCATTACTCCAATGGCCATTACCAGAATGCTGCATTACCAAACAACCTCAACCCCCCAAGGCAGACGATAATAAGCACTTTTGGCTCTCTGTGTACAGTGCTTATCCAATCTGTTCTGGACTCAGACTTGGGACTGTGGCTAGTTGTGGGTTGTGAAGTCAATTCTATTGACATTGGCTACCCTCATTCACCTGTGTTTGGGTCTTCTGACTACTGACTCATCTAGAAGGGACTCGGTAAGATGATTGAGAAGTCTTGACTCTCCTGCACAGATCTTTCATTTTTCAGCAAGCCAGCACTGTATATTTATAGTGCTAAGAGAAGAGACAGCAACACGATGGTTCAAGAACTGAAGTCACACTTCCTAATTCACTGTCAACCAAAGCAGATCACCTGGCCAGGCCCAGGTCCTAACAGATGCTAAGTATAGTGGGGGCTTCAAAAAGTTCATGGGAAAATGGAATGACAAGATAATGGAATGTCACCACAAAATTTTAGAAGCTCCCTCATATATTTTACTTCCTTTTATTAATTTAAATAAAATTCAACAAGTAACCTTTTTGTGTCAGTAATGTGCTGGATGCCAACAGTAATGGCCCCCTTCCCCTCTACTCCGGCCCCAGGATGTTTTCCTTGAGAGGAAGAGCAGTCCTACAAACCAATGATGTGAACAATATGGTCGACTCCATCATAGTGGTTTTCAAAACCGTTCACAAGAGCTATGTTGCCAAAGCAAAAATCCACTGCCATCAAGAAATTCTGATCCAAAGCAACATGTTGTAAGATTTCTGAGGCGTTAAATCTTTAGAGGAGCAGAATAGTCTAATCTGTTTCCCAGAGGTGTGAACTTCAGACTTCGGCGTTAGCTATGGAACACTTACACTATATCGCCACCAGGACTACTTCAGAGCCCAACAGTAATGCTTAACGATTCCATTAGATACTGGATACAGCTGACTGACCGTAGCATTCATATCACTTTAGATGGTGTGACGGTCACCTAATCTGGTGTCAATTTGAAGATCGGAAGTGTAGGGTTGGAGTCCAGTCTGTCAATCTGGAGAGAGCCAATGAGACCTCTCTGTGAGCATGACTTCCTCCTGAGAATTCTGGGAAAGGTGATCCTTCCTTCTTGGAGGCCGGAGACACTTATCTCTTTGGGTTCACTTCCTTAGAGATTTTTTACTGACAAGCCTGGCTCCCTGCGAGACATCCCTGAGGAGAAGCCACGTGGACCTCCCCTGATGCGGCCAGAAACCTGGACCGAGAGAAGCCACATGGAGACTCCTACTGGAGCCAAGATCCTTACAACGCCACTTGATCCAAAGACTTTCTTCCCACCGGCTTGTAATCATCCTGCCTTTAGCTGGATTGCATGTATTTTGTGACTCTGAAGAGGACTTTCTAGATTGCTGTCAAACATATGGGCTAATATTGGTCTTAGGGATTTGATCTGGACTGGACTGGGATGTTTTCAGAATGTTCAATTGTTCTTGTATATAAACCTCATCCACATATATATGTCTATATATATATGTCTATATATATATGTCTATATATATATATGAATTTGTTTCTCTAGTCTACCCAGACTAATGCAGATGGAAGAAATCACTAGTGCAGCACAGCGCACGAGTCTCCATCCTGTCTACCCATATCACTCTTCAACACCAAGCTTGCATCCTTCTCTTCTTTCTAAGTCTTCCACTCCTTTAAATCTGGTGACGACAGAACCTTCTCCAGCAGATGATTGTTGATAGATTTCCCCTTGAATTCATCTGCATCTCGCCACTGTTTGTCTGTGTCATGTATTGTGTGCTGCTCAGAGAAAATGGTTCTATTCTTGCCTTATAGGTGGCTTCTCTCTCCTATTGTTCCACTTGAATTATGGCTTTGGTGAGAATATTGAAAGTAGCTGGGGCTGTCAAAAGAACAAACACATCTGTCTTGGAAGAAGTGCCGCCAGAAGGGTCCATAGAAATAAGGATGGTGAGACTTTGTCTCACTTAACTCTGAGCACGTTATCAGAAGCCGCCAGTCCCTGAAGGAGGACAGCATGCTTGGTAAAGGGGCAAGGCAGTCCCTCAACAAGATGGATTGACACGGTGGCAGCAACAATAGGCCCAAGGGTAAGAACAATTGCGAGGATGGCACAAGACCAGGGGATGCTTCATTCTCTCATTATGAGTCAGAAACGACTCGATGACATCTATCAAGAACACAAGAGCAATGCTGTTCAACTGAGGGAGTCCGAGTGAGATTGTTCAGTTAGCACTGGGATGTTAGCAACAGGTCAGAGGTTCAAAGGGAGTCTGAATTGACCCGATGGCAGTGAGGTTTAGTTGGGGTATTGTTTAACTTGCCAGGTGTACATATCTTGTCTCCTTAGCCATCTTAAATGTGATTATCTTCAGAGCAGGATTTTTTTGGTTCTTTGTTAAAATTTCTAAGAGCAATACTCCCCACCCAAGCACTCAGAAAAACAATTTAAAGAATATTTTATCTAAAAATCTAAATCTAGATTTAGAATATCTAGAATATCTAGAATATCTAAATATCTAGAATATCTAAATATTTATCTAGAATATCTAAAAAGTTAGTCTCTTTCTGTTACCTGGTGATAGTGAGATCTAATACAGGGAATATTGAAATATCTTGGCATAAATTGGGGCTGACGTCACCATCTTTAAATATGCTGGAAACCAACCAAGGATTATTTTATAGAAAGCCACTACCACCAGGCAGTATTTTTAACATGTTAAAATATGATTGACACATTTTAACGGACTTGGAAAGGAATAAGAGCAAATATAAATGCCAACCTAGAAAGCACATCAAATCAAAGAGCTTTCTCCATTAACAAAAAAAAAATGTTAAAAAAGAAAAAAAAAAAAGAAAGAACAAAGCTGTGACCTGCTGCTTTATGACTTCAGGCTTCATAGCAGAAAAGTGGAACATTTATGATCTTTCAATTAGTTTTGCATTCTCTACACACCTGCCTATCCATCAAACAAAAAAGGTGTCTTTTAAGGTTACATCCTGGTTAACACAACAGTTGATGTGTGGGAAACCCCCTAATAACTCAAACTCTAACAAATCAATCCTCTTTGCTCAAGAAGACTTTGAGTAAGAGAACGTGTCTTATATTTGACTTAAATGCTGTTGAAAAGGGCAAAAGGGCTCCTCAAATATTCCAGGGACTTATTGATAAGCATCATGCTCTAACCGATGACAACTAAGCCCATTGCTATTCAACTCACAGCAGCCCTCTGAAGAGAACAGAGCACTGTTCCTAAGTTGCTGTTCTCTAATGAAACATGCTCTAAGAACACCTTACATTCATGAAATGCTATTCATGACTCTCTCATATTAGATCAGCTGAAGCTTCCCATTTAAATGGACATGTTTGGTTGCCTGGAATCCTCTCTAAGGCTCACCCTCCTGCAATGAGTTGACTGCAGAGTCCTCACGCCCCCAATCACTAAGAAAATCCACTAGGTTCTGAATGATCTACAAAGGTATGGAATCAGAGGGTGAGTAGAAAGGATTTTTTTTCTTAATCTCAAGACCTAGTGTCAGCTAGAAGGATAAGCAAACACATACATGTGCTTGAACACACATATCACAATAGGAAGTGTGGTGTTTTTGCCACATCTCAATAAACTTGAAGGAGCTCTGTGAGTGCAGTCAGTTATGTGTGTGGCTGCTAATTGAAAGGTCAGTGGCTCAAATCCACCAGCTGGACCGTTGGAGAAAGATGACAAGGCTTTCCGCTCCCCAGGAGATTGACAACCTCGGAGTCTCACAGAGACAGTCTCCTCTGTCTTACATGGTCACCATGTGTGGGAATCTTCTCAAGGAGACCCAATTTGATTTTACTTATCACACGTGGACCTTTTATACACTCACCCTTTCCCCTGGCATCCTGATGGATTAGTGGCTTACAATGGTCTATTAATTGGAAGACCAATAGATGGAACCCATCCGTCCACAGCTACTCTGTGGTAGGAAGATGAGGCTTTCTGTTCTCCTAGAGATATGAACTCATCACCATTGAGTGGATTCCAACTCCCAATGACCCTGTAAGATGAGGATAAATCTCCCTTTTGGGTTGGCCAGATTTTTCATCTTTATGAGAGTAAACACCCTCACCTTTCCCCAAGAAAGCAATTAGTGGGTGGGCACCTCTGATATGGTGGGAGGTGCCTAGCCCACTACTCCAGCAGGGCTGTACAGTGATGGATCGCCTGGGACCCCAACTGAGCAGTCCTGTCAAGCAGACCCTGCAGAGTCATTGTGAATTGGAATTGTTCAGTGGGAGTGGGTTTGGTTTGAGTTTTCATGTTTTAACACATGTAGAAATTATGACGAGATTGAGTTATTCTTTAAAAAAATCTATCCATCCTAAGAAACTATACAGTTGCAAAGCATTTTTGAGTATCTTCTATATGTGTATGAGTGTAAGCAGGAAGGTAACTGTGTTGGTCTGGGTAGACTAGAGAAACAAATCCATAGAAACTCTTATGTATATAAGAAAGAGCTTTATATACAAGAGCAACTCTACATCAAGAAAACAACCCAGTCCAGTCCATTCTAAGGCCATAAGTCTGATATTAGCCCATAAGCCTGATACCAATTTATAAGTCCTCTTCAGAACCATGAAGTATGTGCAAGGACACCAGGACAATCACAGAGTAGTGGGTGCATAGTCTTGTGTATCCAGGGGCAGTAGGAGCATCTCAGCACTGGTGGGGGCTCCCTGTGGCTCCTTCAGTTTCCAGGGCTCAGGGTCTGTCAGCATGCTGCCATGTGACTTAGCTGCAACGTCTCCTAGGGAGTGAATCAAGAAAGATAGTGCCTCCAAGAAGGAAGGTCACATTTCCCAAAATTCTCAGGAGACGGCTTTGCCCACATAGAGGTCTCATTGTCTAGCTCCAGATTGACAGGCTAGACTCCATCCCTACACTCTTAATCCTCAAATTGACACCAAATTAGGTGACCGTCTCAGTAATGATAAAAAGCATTGCTAATTAGGTTTTGGGTCATACATGTGTGGGATTACTTCACACCAAACCAGTTTAAACTCAACTCTACTCCTGGATGATGATCTTCCATGGATGGTCTTCCATTCCTTTTTTCTCACATGTGAGCATCTGAGAATGTGAGCATCTAGTGGAGAGGGATTTGTGTCTCTAAGTTGATGGCATAAACCATTGATGAAAAGAAAATGAAGATGTGTCCTATTTAATGTGTAGGATCATTTGCAATCTACAGAAGAAAGATGTACCCCTGGTATATTTGACTTTGAGCGTTCTAAAACTCCCTTTAATTTTATTTACATTGGAAGGCAGAAACAGGGAATTTTTTTTCCCACCTCATTGCCCTAGTGGGAGTTGGAAGCCCAGTCTTGCTCCTGGAGAGCTGCTGCTGGATTTGAACCACCAACCCTGTGGTCTGCAGTAGAAACAGGGAATTTAAGAACCATTTGGGTACCTTCAGCAGCCAGCTAAACCTGACTTTTGTGAGAAGAGGTACCCTACCGAGGGACAAAATTGATAGGTGAGTGTGAGTGAGCAATTAGAGTTCCACATGTATATCAGAACCTGGAACAGACTACACAGTAAGGCACCATCAAGTACACTTCTCCAAGGTAGATTCTGAATGCCATGGACTGCTTATTTCTGAAATGTGAGCTTCCCTCCTAGTGCCGAATACCTAGCGTGGCAGTCATGTGCTTATGTTAATTTTATGATTGAAATGTAGGGGTGGAGTCTGGTCTGTTAATCTGGAGAAAGCCATTGAGTAGCCGATGAGGCCTCTGTGTGGGCATGGCTTTCACCTGACACTCCCGGGAAATCTCGTGATATTTCCCTGGGGAAGATGAGAAGCTATCTTCCCCAGTTGTTGGGAGTTAGTTTCAGAGATGATTAATCACAGGCAATACAGAATGGCGGCGTCTGGGAGGCTGGAGTAGCCCGTGGAGAAATCACACGGCTTTGCCCTGATGGAGCTGGACCTCTGAGACTGGGGCAGCCACATGGAGGCCTCTTCCAGCGCTGAGTTGTTTCTGCCACCACGGGATGCTGTTGATGGACCCTGAGCCCTGGAAGCGAGGAGACATGGGGAGACCCCTGGTTGGTGCCAGGACTCTGTAGCCACTGATCTATGACTTCGTGAGTCAAAAGGAGACTTTATGGACCGATTTCAGGCATATGGGTTAATATCTGACTTGTGACTTTGAACTGGACTGGGCTGGGATGTTTTTTCAATGTCCTGTTCCCCTTGAATATAAACTCATTCCTTATATCCATATTCGTGGCTTTGAAATTTGTTCCTTTAGTCTACCCGGACTGACACCCCTAGCTTTGAAAAGAAAAACAACATGTGTGCAACAGGAGGAGAAAAGGCCCCATTGCCCCCTTTGAGATGTTCCTGACCTCACTCAGAATCCTTAAATCAGAATCTCTGTTCTTCTTCCTTGTATGCTTATCTTTGTTGTTTCTAAATTGAAGGAAAGGGTAAAAACCATATCTGGAATTCCCCTCCACCCCCAACCAAAAATTTTATAGTACTTTTTCTCACAAACTCTATGTACATCAGACATAGAAGTACTGTTATTTAAAGTACTATCTTTTGTGTGAGGATGTGACTATGCTCAAATAACGATAATTAATCATCCAGAAGCATATATCTTGTCCTCGATTTAGAGGTAGGTAGAAAAATATTGTTATATTAATACGGACTCCAAAGAGGCACCATCTAGGTCAGAGAGCAGATGTTCTCTATTGAGGGACCAGAAAAACTCTTCCCCATAGAACACTGATGAACATCTCCAAAATTAACTTCATGGCTTTCCGAGAGCAAAGGAATGTCCTGGGAAATTATGACAGGCATTAAACAAACTAGGATGAACATGTTTTAAGAAGGAGGCTTCTAAGTCTCCTGGGAAAACAATGCTTTGCAAAGTTCAAACTTACAAAATGCATAGACCATGTAGGAGGAGATGCCTCAATCATCTTTCAGTACATGACTGACTCACTCTCTGATGAGTTCCACAATCGTCCATCTCCTTAGCCTTTGAAAATAGGATCGGGGGCTGAGCCCGGTGGCGTAGTGGTTGTGCGCGGGACTGCGGTCCACTGGGAGGGACGGAGGTTCAATTCCAGCAGTGGGGCTGGGCCTCCTACTCCCACCACCAGAGAGCAGTGATGCCCACCCCCGCCTCCCCCCAAAAAAGAAAAGAAAATAGGATCGGGGTGGTGGGAATCCATGGGTGTGAGTCAAGGAGCCTATGCAGGGTTTGCTTGCTTCTTTAAAATGATTCAGTATAGTTTAGATGATCTAGGATCAAATATCTATAATCTCTGCTTTGCTGACAAATAAGAGAGCAATTTTTTAACAACCCTTTAATGATAACCAATTCGTTGCTTCTTTTTTTTTAAGTACATGATTAAAATTCCTTTTAAAAAATGGTCTATATGGAATGTTGAAGTGTTTGGGCATATTTAAATGCTTCCAGCTGCTTTTTAAATTTCAAAATATTTTCTTAGAGGGGATTTCCAGCCTGTTGGCAGCAACAAAATAGAATGTGTTTTCCTGTTTCTAATTTTGGACTTCATAGTCCATTATATGATTTGCTTTGGAAGGAGAAATTAAAAAAATATATTTGTTTAGAATTTTGCATTACTTCTTAATTATACACAAAACTTTTCTTCTATATTCTTTTAGAGTTGTTCAAAAGTGAAGATGGATATGGAAAGACACAAAGTTCCTCTGCTAAAGTGTGGAAAATGAGAACTAAAAAGATGTCATAGTGCTTTGCAAGAAAATAAAATATCCTGTGCAGTTGGAGACTGAACAGAGTTTAGAAAGCGGGTGTCTTGCACTGAGCCCACAGACCTGGCTTTCAAGGTTCAGCGATTCCCAGCAAAGAAGACAGGACGGGTGTGTGTGTATAAAAAAAGGTTGGCTGGATGTCTGAAGGGGTATGTAGAAAACAAAAGCAAGGAATATAACTCGGTGAATTCCCTTTAATCCAGGTCCTAAAGCACCAGTGAACAAACCTAACGTTTAACCAAGAAACTAAACTCCCTGCCACTGAGTTAATGCTGGCTTATCACCACAGAGTAGAAGTACCCCTGTGGGCTTCCGAGCCTGGGCATCTTCATGAGAGCAGAAAGCCCCCTCTTCCTTCCATGGGGCTGCTGGCGGTTGTGAACTGCTAACTGTGCGATGCATAACCACTATAAATAACTGAATGCACAACCACTGCGCCCTCAGGCCTCCTGAAATGCAGTCCTACTGACCTGTAATTTTGGCTTCTTGAACCTTTTCAGACTTCTGCAACCCAGAACAAGAAGAGAAGGCATTTCAGTTGCTTTCAGTCACCACATGGGTGGTCAACTTTTACAGCTGTCACAAAATCTAATATTGGTGCCTATTAGCTTAAAATACATTGTGTTTCTCAGGCAGTTCAAAATGAATTCCATGAGAAAAATAAGTCACAGAAGAAAAGATAAGACGGTTTTTGGACTAAAGGGTCAGTTAACGAAGGATTAGGAGTGGACAGAAGAGTCTAACATATCATTTATTCCAGTGAGTTCTAAATTATTGTGTGAGAGATGATGTGTCAACTGGGCTGTGACATCACTTTCACTAGTTTGTTCCAAGAATCTTTTTTGCCCTCTGGTGGTCATGGGAGCTACCCAGTCTTGCTCCCAGAGAGCTGCTGCTGGATTTGAACCGCCAAGCCAATGAGCCGCAGTTCCGCACTCAACCACTATGCCACCAGGGCTTAGCATTGTTCCAAGAATCTTTTAGGAGTTCTTGAGTGGTGCAAATGTTTAATGTGCTTAGCTGCTGACCACAAAGTGGGAGGGCTGGCTCTCCCAGCAGTGTCTGGACTCAAGACTCAGCCATCGACTTGGGACAAATCAATCATTGCAAACCCTCTGCGTCTCCACTTTTCCACTGGAACATGTCAGGTGAGTCAGAATCTGTTGATCACAACTTGTGTGAGTATTTGATTCAAGGGGATGCAATAGAGAGCTCTCTGGGTGCCTCTTCTCACAGAGACAAAACAACAACAATAACACATTTTAAATCTGTAATAGCCGTGTTCTCATTGTCTGAGACAAGTGACAAGCTGAGAGAGATCCCTGTGATGACTTGTAAACTGGTAGGAAGATTTCAAAGCCATTTCCCCTGGACGTCAGCACCATCCTGCCTTGATCCACTTGCAGAAGCAGCAGTGTTTTGAATATACTATGACAGGTCTGAAGTCAGAGTGTAGGGGTCAATTGCCTTATGCCCTGGGTCAGCGCCCTTGCTGCCCCTGAGCTTCCCACAGTGACAAGGCCAGGATCTTTCATGAACATAGCACTCTGTGTGAGCCAGAGTCTTTTAACCAACTTGTTCCCATGGGCCTCCACACATATCGATGCAAGTTGCCATAAACAGGCAAGACCAGCCAGGGAGGCAGAGAGAGTTCTGTTCCGCTGTGGTGGTCAGATGCTCTCCCCTCTGGGCTCTGAGCTGAATTCTTTCACAGTTTTGAGGGGTGTCACCATTGGTGTGGTCATGGGTGTTCAGTCCGATAGGGATGCATCCTCAAGTGTTTAGTCCAATAAAGGATACAGTCTATAATATTAAGTTTGTTAAAGGTTAAAAACCATGGGTGTTTAGTCCGAGAGACTTGGATTCTGGCAAGTTGAGTTTCCTTCTATTTGTGGTTGTTGATGTCTTTATTCGTGGTGGCCTTTGTGTCAGCTTTTTTATTGTCAATGGTGAGTCCATTTTGCAGGCTCTATTGAATCAATCACTTCTATGGCAGGAGCTTGGCCTGGTTCGGGAGTGAGAACAGCATCTGGAACCTTTCCTGTCCAGGGATGGTGCTTGTCAGCCCTGATCAGAAGGTGAGTAGTCCCAGGACTGGAGCCAAGTGCACCTGCCATCTGGGAGGCTACTGAGGAAGAGGCCCAGGTGGGCATAGCCTGGGAGGTAAAGAGTCTATTGCTGCCTGAGCCAAAGGGGTGCTTAAGATACTGGGAGGAGACCATTAAGAGCCTTTTTCTTTGGGAAATTGGGACATTTAAAGGAAGCTCAAGAGGGACATAGAAGTGGGCGAGAGGAGACGTCGGGAAGTTTAAGATATGACAAAACAATATTAATTTATAAAGTATTGAGGGTTGGTGGGGGGGGAGCAAGGATGGAAAGGAAAGGATGAGAAGCTGATATCAAGGGCTCAAGTGGAAAAGCAGATATTTGGATGATAACAGCAGGCTTATGAAGATGCTTGGAACAATATATGTATTTATGTATTATGGAAAGCGATGTATGAGCCCCCAATAAAATGGTTTTAAAAATTATACAAAAAAAGAAGAGTTGGTAATATCAGGGTTGAGCAGGGTCAGAGGTGGCACGTGGGGGCAGGGTGGAGGTAGAGGCAGAAGGGGACAAGGAACTATAGAGGGAGGGGGTTAAAAAGAAAAGAGAATGTGGAGGGGTATATCTAATGAGATTCTTTTATTGATTTGATTTGATGAGATAGTCTTTCTAACTGCACAGAATATGTTGGGTTTTTTTTTTTCTGAGAGGGGGTGAGTATTGAATTTCATAAACAAAAAGAAAATGTTCATACAGATAAAACAAAAGTGAATAATAAATAAAGCTAAAATTTCTAAAGGGAGAGAGAAGGAACTCACAAGATTCCTTCTCCATCAGATGCAAACCCTTGTCCAAGCAGCTGTCAAAGTAGGAAAAGTCAAACTGGGATCGATTCGGATTCTTGTGTGACCTCAAAGTTTGTTACCAATGAACAGACCACATATGTCCAGAAAAAACTGTGGTCATTTGAGGTCATCCTAAACTTGCATGACCCTCGGGGCTCAGGAAAAATCTGGGTTGGATTCCCCCAGTCAGAGCTACCAGCAAAGTATACATTAGTTTCTGTCACATCCATTTTTCTTCTATTGTTTTTGCCTCACTGCAAAAAGTGTCTGACAAAGTCCCCGAGCTAACAAACTGCCACAAACTCCAATTCTAAAATGAGAAGAAAGGGATGACACCTCCCTTTACTCTGACCGCTATTTCTGTGCTCTCCTCCCATCTTGTTCCCAGACGTTAATAAACACGGTCCCGCATCATTGTCCACCTCTTATGAATTGAGTGCATGAGTTTTTTTCTCCCCAAATAAGCTGTCATCATCTACTGAAGACCGGAAACAAGGAGAGGAAATATTTTAGCCGTTCCGACTCCAATTTTAAAGATATGTGTGTTAGAAAACTGTTAATGGATGCGAACCTTGTCTGATACAAGGTTAACAAGTTCAAGGAAACCAGAAACTTCTTAGGAATAGTGTCTTAGAAATTCAGACTGCTGAATTGAGGATCTGATATAGTCCCTAGGCCCAAGAGGGGACCTTGATACTTTTTAATCCTTTTGCTGTTTGTACTTCCGAAAGTCCCCAGACACTGAGCAAACATCTATGAAGGTTTCTGTCGCCAGGCTTCTCAACCCTTGCAAATAGAAGCCAGAGGGCTGCCTTCAAAGCCACTCAGCAGTCAACCAGCCTCAGCAGCGCCAAGGGCATCTTACCTGGGAAAGACCAGCATCCCCCAGGACAGGAGGAGTGGGTTTCTGAGAGAATCCTCTCTGGAGAGATTGACAATAAATTCACATATGCTGCTCCCTCCAATATTCCTGCAAATACAAATACTGTGAATGATGTAGGCCATGTTAAAGAAAAAGGTAGAAATCCACACTTCCCAGTTGGTGTTTTTTTGGGGGAGGTGTTGTTAAGTCACATGTAGAATTTAGAACGAATAGACTGAAACCACCATTTGAAAAACCTGTCCCTCTCATGCACAGATTCTCTTTCTCTCATTTGTTTTGCCTCTTTTTTCACCCATGGCCTCTGCTTCAAGGCTGCGGACTCTGCTCTGTCTTGACGAGGAGAGTTTCATTTTACAGAGTCCCCTCGCAGAACACAGGGGTTCAGTGCTGAGGAGAGGGGTTCGAGCAGGTAGGTTTTTTTTTATTTATTTTTTTACTGAGACACATCTCATTTCGAAGCACAGTGAACAGAAAGTAAATCCTGTGGGTCCCAATAGAATTTTTCAGGGAGCCAGAAAATGGCCAAGGCAGAAGAAATGATAAATTGGGGGGAAAGGGTAGGACTCTACAATAGAGAAGTGGTAAGACGGGCTTCCTCACACCTCTCTGGCACAATGGAAAGTGAAAGGCTGAACTGAATAGAGTTCCTAATCAATGGAAGAGCCCAGAAGAAGGTGAAGGGCAGAACGGAAGATCACTCCTCATCGTGGGAGAGACCAGAGACACTAAACACAATGATATGGCCTGGGAAGAAAGGCTGTATATTCCCACAGCCTCCCAGTGACTGAATAGACTCGAATCTAGAGTCTGGAATCTCAATTCTGGAGATGGGAGCACAGCATGGAATCTGGGCACTGCGTTGATAGAGTGCCGGGACATGTGTATCTACAAGGAGGAGGGGCACTCTGGAGAACCCATCCAGACAGAAGACCCACCACAAAACCAGCCTTTGATGGAAAGTCTACCATTAGCCAATCTAAGAGCCAGTATTAACTGTGGCTGGGCCTTTGAGACCAGCTAAGGACCCTTAGGACTTTTCTCTAAAGTGTCCTCTTCAATAAACTCACTCTTTCTGAATCTGGTCTGAACATTGTCCCTCACTGGAAATCTTTCTTGTGAGCAGGACAGGAACTGAGGAGTGCAGAGGCTGGTAACTCAGACACAGAATCTGTGGTTAATGTCTGCATACACCCTGTGCCCTCACTGCCATCAAGTCCCTTCCAACTCGTAGGGACCCTATAGGACAGAGTAGGGTCCTTTAGGACCTACTGCCCTGGTGAGTTTCCGAGACTATCAGTCGCTCCAAGGTTAGAAAATTTGATCTCTCTCTCATGGAGCAGTTGGTGGTTTCGATCCACTGACCCTGTGGTTACCAGCCTGTTGTTTCAGAGTCCATCAGCAGGGCTCCTTCTGTAGACCGAATATCGAGTAGATATTATGTAAGAGGATGTAGAATGAGATTCTCTTGTTGTTTTGGTAGTTTAACTGAAATTAGACAGTAGAGGCCAATTCCAAGTGACCCTCCATGGACCAGAGGAGAGCAGCATCAATTGGATTTTCAGTCGGTGAGTTTTAAGAAGTAGATCATCAGCTTTTCTTCTGAGATAGGTCTACATGGACACACACCTCCATTCTTTGCATTAGCTGCTGAGGGTATTACTTGTTGGCACCACCCAGGACCTCTCAACAGAAGGCAATACTTCCACAGTCTAGAAAGGGCTAGCTCCAGACTCATGCAGCAAGGGCCTGCTACCAAGACAAGAACCTGCCCAGCCACTGTTCAGCTCTAGAGATCCAAGAGAAGGACAAACTGTGACAAGAAGGTTTGAGAGGAAACCATGGATTGATCCACCCACCCCTGGGCAGACTCACCCCCATGCAGGCCCAAATCACCAAAGCTCCAAATGAAGCAAGTGCGGCAGTTGGAGAGCTCCATTCAAAGTAAAGTCTGATTTCTCCCGGCCAGGCGGATGGGCGTGAGCTGTCAGCACAGTCCAATCTCTGTATAGCCTCTGAGACCGAGCCTGATGAAGGAATTCTCTCAGAAGAGTCTGCCCTGGGTCTCCAGGAATTGGGGAGTGGTGTTTAATTCGGGGCTTGCTTTTTCCTAGGGAAGTGGCGGCTGGCTCAAAGAGGTACATAGGAGACGGGCAAGTACTGGAGTGAGCTCTTGATCCACATTTGGTGTGGCCAGGAGGCTGCGGGGTGACTGGATAATGCTGGTGTGTGGGTCATCTAGGGAGTCTTGGCTGGCAGGACTCC